>ML786169.1:255329-287930 GCA_009831015.1 Picea engelmannii | reverse complement strand
AAAAGATATGTGCATCATATGGTTTTATCCTAAGTCCTTTTGGAAGGACACATGATTTCCCAAGTGGTGGGAGGAAGGCGTACGGATGGAACACATGCAGTTCCCAGGGTGACAAGTGTCAACCCTGGTGCATGCAAATAAAACAGATGAAGTAATCCATGAGGGGGGGCTCTCATCCATTCGATCTGATTGTCCTGAGGGGGATCAGGGGAAGCCAGCGTGTAAGAGACCCTTGTGTAATTCTGATACAGGAAGGAAAGCCTGTGTTTGTCCTAAAGAATCCGTGTACACCCCTATCCAGAGCTATGGAGTCTATGTCTGTCTCTGAGAAAACCCGTGTGCGCATTCCCTGAATGGGAAGCCTGTGTTGAATTTGAGTGGAAGGATCTTTGTTATTTGGGAAGTTGAGCTAGCCTGTGCGTGGAGTCCCTGTTCCGAAATCAGGACCGTGAGATCATCCTGTGACTGCTGAACCATTTTGGGAAAGCATGTGTCTGTGTTCCCCGTGGGTTGTTGTGACCACGCAGTATTGGATTGCATGAGGCTTGTTGGCCTGTGAGAAACTCCTCCAAGTGAGAGAGTGTGCAAAGGGAGGAGAGAACTCCTGGAGGGAACCCTGTAGCTTCCATAGAGCCTGGGGACTTTCGGTCTAGTTTGTTCCTGTAACGCAAGGTAAGGGAGACTGGCAACCGAAGGATTGTCCAGGTGACAGAGAAGGTGCACTCTCCTGGGCTGGAACAGGCATGTGGGGAATGAGGGTCTGTGGGCAGTGAGCGAGGGATATTCTTGGGAGAGTTTTCTTCTTGGTGGTCGTGTATGACTAAATTCCAACCTCAGCCTGAGTCTGGATTCCTTGCCCTGGGGTGGAGCTCAGTCCCAGCTCAGGGGTGACCCACTGTTAATTTGAGGAGCAGTGCGGTCTATGACTGGGAGGTTTGTGGGAGGCCTGCACTTGGTCGGTGATTTCTACAGCTGTTAAAAGATAAGTATTTGAATTATTCTTTAATCATGCTGTGCATGACCATGTTGTTTATGTATCATGTTTTCCGCTGTGTAAATGAATTACTATTGAATGCTATGTCTTGTTTAATTGTAGCAACAACTTATATATTTTACTCTGAGATTTAAGTGTGTTTAATTGTTTAAATGCATGTGCTTATAATTCCAATATGAATTATGTAAAAATCCATGTATAGAATGGTAACTGATAGGTTTGGAAACCTCGGTAGTGAAAAGGGTACACTACATTGTCGATATTCCTCCTCCGGTGAGTCGTTTTGGGAGCCCTCTGTAGTAGTTTATTGGATTCTTTTGGATTTAAGGTTGCTTGACAGCATATGTCGCCCCTCAAATAGATAATAATATTTCATTTAATAGAGGAAGGGTAAAATTCTTATGAAAAAGTCCCACCGTGAAATGCATAAAGCGTGGTATATACTTTGTATTGTTTTCATTATTTCTATTTTCCTTCATCTTTAAAGAATCTAAAGGAGGTATGTTGTCCCTGTGAATAGTTCACCGATGGAAAAATCTTTCTGTTTGGTAGTGTAGTATGTTACATTTTTATTTATTTCCCCTTTAATGGATGGAGTCATCTTTTTGTAGATTTACCAGACCCTCAGTTGGTTATTACTCGACTAATTACCCTTGTTATTTGATTTACTTAATTTTGTCTCTGTGATGCCTTGAACAGTTTATTGGGAATCCTACGACATATAACATTTTGAGTTTGTAAAGAAAACCTTGTCACCTTGATGGGCAGTGATTAATTCCCATCATTTGAATATCGTAGCGTGATGACTCTTCTTTTACTGTTGATTATAATTATTCACTATAGTTTTAGTTCAAGAATTATTTAAACTTAACTCTTTAATCAAGTCTATATTCTATGTGAAATGTCTGTACTATTGTTTTGGCTTTCTCCTTGGCATGTTTCTACAATTTACAGGTTAAGGTTTTCCCTATTGATTAATTACTTGTAAGAGAGAACTTATAAGATTTCTAACCATCACTGATGATGGGACTTGCTGGTGTGAGGACCCATCAGATATTTTATTGCACCCTCCTCCCTCATCCCAAAAATCTATTCCAAAATCAAGCGATAGGGAAAGGATTCGAGCCCTCACATCATAAGATAAGTGTTTCTACAGAAAATAAAACCATTCGTTTAACATTTATCATCTTATTGCAACTACTTTTCTTTTGTTACTTATTCCTCGAATAAAGGCTAGTGATTACATGGTTTTGTTTTCCTTTGTACGGATTTGATTTGTGCAAGTCTTGGATACCCACCTCTTCCTTCGGTGCAAAAGGTATTCAGGTTTCAAACCCATCATATCTCAAGACAACTCTACAGGTTCTAGAATCATCCAAAGGAGATCGTGACTTCAACTAGCTCTGCTATAATTAGTTCTTTCGACTTATGTAATGTTTTGTTGAAGTAAACCCCTGGGGTCATTTTCCATTGTTGGCATGACACAAGTTCTTGTATAAGTATTGAATCCATATTTTGATTTCAGATATGTTCAACTTGGTAATACAATTTCCTTTTTATTTATTGAATGGTGATCCTGGCCGAAATTACTCGGAATGATAATTTGTATCAAAGTGAGTCTATATTTCAATTTTTGAACACTAAACTTGTTATTTAAGAAGGAAATAAGGAAGTCTATACAACTTGATTATGTCTTGTTCCATTTGCCTATTACGTTACAGAAAGAAAAAATGTTTCCCAGAGTTTAACAATGGAGTTACTAGTACCTTATGTTCTATTGTATTCAATTCATATTGAAGGAAGTGCATCGGTTGTTGCTTTAGCTAAAGTATTCCAACTCCTATGCATTTGATTTATAGTTGTGGTTACATGTCTATAAGAATTGTATCATGCTCATAGTACCAGAACATATCTCTATAAATATATACATATATATACATATTTACTTGCATCGACATTAGATTCTGGATTTCATTATAATGTCTGCTAATATTAATTAGACATATACTTGCCTATATGTGATATAGATATATCGTGGAAAAGTATTGGTTTGTAATACCGTAATTCCACACTAAGTGGCAGATAGCGACTCGGATAAAGTTATGACTCTGATTTTGTATTTATAGAAATATACCTACTCCATATATATATAGACTATTTTTCATTCTTATCATGCCTAGATGATTTTATACAAGAAATTTCGATGTAAAGGAAATTTCTCTATAGTTACCTCTCTATAGAATAAATTTAGTTACAGAAAATGATTACTTCCAGAACTTAATCACACCAATCCATTCGATTGTCATAACAAAATAAAAAATAATTTCTAACTTTCATACATAATCTAATCCAGTCATAAAGAGCTGCTCAGAAATTGATTTATAAGCTATTCTATAAGAAATTGGGCTTCACACATTCGTATAATCGAACATATTTCGCCCGGGTTATTGTATCCATACATAATTTAATGGTTGCGCTACAACTGTAACTAATTCACTCCACAGAGATGGAAAATAATTCAATTCAGGTTCCACAAATACATTAAATCAGATATACGGTCATTCAAACAAAGAAGGAAAATATTACACATCTAAACCATTTCGTGGGAAGACAAAGGGAACAACCACGTTCCTCCCAACCATAGAACAAGGCAGCCAAATCACTTGCCCTATTGACCCCCTAACCTGACCATGAGTCCATGAGGGAAAACTTGGAATCTCCTCTTAAGTAATGTCTTCCTCTATTTGTAGTGCTCTCCTTACCTCACACTTAATATTTAGTGTTCATAACAACAAGTACATAGTAATTCCTCTTTCCAGCATACTAGGCAGTGTCCTGCCTCCTCACATATGCTATATATCAAACAATCATTTTTGCTTAGGTCTTTTTTCCCTCCCTTGGGAATTTTCACAACTTTATAAATCCCTGATTTCCAGGGTCTACCAATGGACAAATACTTGATTTTCCACTTGTAACAATCATCCCAGAGGTAGTTCCAACATGTTCCCCACTCATGGAGTCATGGTCAACTGAATTTAACATGCTTGTTCCATTTGTCCTCCTGCAATAATTAAAAAAAATATTATGTTTACATACAAGTGTCATAGTCAAATAGTTAGTTGGGTCAAATCAAGTCTCTGCCCAATAGTCATAATAATTAATTACAATTTATCAAATTCAAAATTCAAAATTTCCATAAATGGAAAAATATTCCAAATTCAAATTTACCAAAAACAGAATATTTTTTAACAATTTTTGACGTTCAAAAATAATTTATTTTTGGAGATGTCCCTTCCTTTCCCCCTTCAATAAAACATTGTCCTCAGTGTTCATCCCTTTATTGGAATAGGATTGGATGAGATTTCCGCAAATCTTCCTCCAACTCCCAAGTGGCCTCCTCAAGACTAAAGTGCTTCCATTGCACCTTTACCTGAGTGATGACTCTATTCTAAAGTGTTATTTCTCTCTGGTCCAGAATGCGCAAGGGTTCCACCTAGAACTTGCCTTCTAGTTCCACCTAGAACTTTCCTTCTGGTTCCACCTGCACCAAGTTCCAAATGATCATGTGAGTAAGATCATGAACATATGTTTTCAACAAAGAAACATGAAATATGTTATGAATTTTTAGATTAGCTAGAAGTGCAAGCTGGTATGCTACGGGTCCAATTCGAGCTAGTATCTCGAAGGGTCCACAAAACCTGGGTCTCAACTTGGCATAGTTACCAAGTTTTAGTGAACTCTTTCAGGATTTAACTTTTAAGTAAACATGATCTCCCACTTGAAACTCCAAGTGTCTTCTTTTCTGGTCCGCATAACATTTCTGTCTGTCCTGTGCCTATTTCAAGTTCTGTTGTACTTTTCTTACCATACTTTCCATTTCTTGGAGCATCTGTGGTCCAACCATAAGTCTGTAAACTCGGTTTCCCAGCCAATTGGATTCATACACTTCCTGCCATATAGTACCTTGAAGAGGCTTAACTTAGCCAAAGTTTGGTACCCATTGTTATATGCAAATTCTACCAGGTGTAGGTAGACTTCCCACTTGCTTGGTTTTGTTCTTACATACATGTGGAGCATATCCTCCATGACTTGGTTCATTCTTTCAGTCTGTCCTTCCATTTGTGGATGATAACTCGTACTGAAATTCAAATTAGTATTTATCCCTGCAAATAATTCTTTCCAAAAAGTACATGTAAATTTTGCGTCTCTATCTGAAATCACCATTTTAGGAATACCATGTAGTTTAAAAATTTCTTTCATAAATATTTGAGCGATACTTATAGCTTTAAAAGTAGACTTTACAGGAATAAAGTGTGCAGAATTACTGAGTTTATCGATTACAACCATAATAGATTCATTCCATTTCTCAGTTTTAGGCAAACATGTAATAAAGTCTAGCGATATGCTCTCCCATTTCCATTCTGGTATTGGTAATGGCTGTAGTAGGCCGGCTAGATGTTGGTATTCGACCTTAACCTACTGACAATCTTACACCTAGCCAAGTACTCTGCTATTTCTCCCTTCATCTTAGGCAAGAAAAACAATTTTCTAAGTGTTGTTATCATTTTCTAGTATCCTGGATGACCAGAATATGGTTTCTTTTGCACTTCATCCAAGACTGTTATCTTTAACTCTATTGAATCTGGTATGTAAAGTCTATTTTTAAATCGTAATAGTCCATTTTTTTCGATACCCGAATCTGGTTTATCTGAGTTTGCGTTACTGTTTTGTAATTCTGCCATTATCTTAGTGTAATTTTCGTCGTTAGTCCCTGTCGTCCTTATTCTCTCTTCCAGATCACTTTCTGATCTACTGACATTTATTTAGAATAACTCGTGGACTCTTCTACTTAAATCATCTGCTACCTTGTTTTCTTTACCTTTTATATGTCTTACCTCAAAATCGAATTCGCTCAAGAAGGCTAGCCACCTTTCTTGCCTTGCATTAGGATTTGGCTGACTAAACAAATATTTCACACTGCTATTATCCGTCAATAATAGAAACTTTCTACCCATTATGTAATGTCGCCACATTTTTTAGGCATGTATTACTGCTATGAATTCTAAGTCATGAGTGACATAGTTTCGCTCATGTTATTTTAGTTTCCGGGATGCATAACAAATAACATGTCCTTATTGAGTTAGGATACCACCTAGTCCTTCTTTACTCGCATAAACAAAGATGGTAGAGTCTTTATTTGGGTCTTCTACCTTCAATATGGGTGTGGTTGTCAATAATTCCTTCAACTTGTTAAAATTGTCTTGACATTTGTCTGACCAACTAAACTTGGTCCCTTTCTTTTGTAAAGATGTGACAAGGTAGGCTATTTTGGAAAACCCCTCTATAAATCTGTGATAATATCCGGTGATTCCCATAAATGATCAGATATATACTACATCCTTAGGTACAAACCATTCCATGATGGATTTTATTTTCTCACGGTCAACTGCAATGCCTTCTACAGAAATTGCATGTCCTAGGTATTGTATTTTATTTTGATAAAAACCGCACTGATCAAATTTCATGTATAGTTTGTGTTTCCTCAAGGTTTTAATAACTATTATTAAGTGTTATTCATGTTCATCCTTTGTTTTATAATAGACCATAATATATTCAATAAATACTAGTATGAACTTGTCCAAGTACTAGCTGAAAATACTATTCATTAGACACATAAAAATGGTTGGTGCATTAGTGAGTCCGAAAGGTATGACCATGAATTTGTAGTGTCCATATCTTGTTAGAAAATTTGTTTTTCTTATGTACTCATCTTTTATCCTAACTCAATGATAACCGGATCGTAAATCCATCTTTGAAAAGATCTTGGATCCACCTACTTGATCGAACAAATCATTTATCCTAGGTAAGGGGTACTTGTTCTTAATAGTCACTTTGTTCAATTGTCTATAATCAATACATAGTCTTAGAGTAATGTCATTCTTTTTCACAAACAAGATTGGTGCTCCCCCTCGTGAAACACTTGGTCTGATATACTCTTTGTCCAATAATTTTTGTAGTTGAATTTTTAATTCTGTGAATTCTTGTAAACTCAATCGGAAAGGTGCTTTAGAGATATGGGTTAAACCAGATAGCAGGTCTATGGAGAAGTCTATTTCCCTTCTAGGAGGTAATTCAGGTATTTCATCAAAAAATACGTCTCTGAATTGACGTACGACAACAAGGTCTTCCAAGTTGGGCTTATCTTCTTTTTCTAACAGGTTTGTTATTTGGATGGTGTAAACTTGACACCCCTTCCTCATGCATTTCTTGAATTGCATTGTTGTGACTTGTCTAACTCATACTTGTTTTGGTATACCTTGGGCTATTATAGTAGTGTCATAATCATCTTTATAATTAAGTGTCTTTGTATATCAATCTAGAACTGCTTTGTGCGTTTCCAACCAATCCATTCCGATAATCACATCATAATATCCTAGTGGAAGAATATTCAGATTTGTTTTTATTTTTTGCCCATCTAAACTGAATTCAAAATCTGAAATAAAGTCAACCAATTTCCTTTTTGTTCCTGCTTCTAATTGTACTAGCCATGATTTTATGTTTTTCATCCTCTTAAGTTTAATTGACTCTACTACACCAGGAATTTTATAACTTAACGTAGCTCCAAGGTCAATTAAAACAAAAATTCGAGTGTTGTTGATTTTACCTTCGATTTCCACCACCGAGGACTGGTGGTTATCTTTCCGACCATATACGACTACATTTATTTGGTGTAGGCTTCTTCCCACATCACCCACCGTCGAGGCTTCCTGCAAATTATGAATGAAATTTATGTTTGTTGTATTGATATGTGTAAAGTTCCTCCTTAGATGAGGTTCTCCACATTCCCAACACTTCAATGGTTCATGGGGACCATCCCCAAACTTATTTGTTTCCAGATTTATTGGTTTACCATTGCATTGTGTACTTGGATAATTGTAGTGAAAGTCCTTTCTAGGAAATATTTTTTCTTCATTCTGATAAGGAGTTGGTTGGTATCCCTTCTTTCGTTGTTTAATTTGGTCTTGTTTCTTATCCTTCCAAGATTTGGGAAACTCTGCCCATTGTTTATACTGGTCATAGCACATTCGTTCTTTCCTGAATACTTCAATCAAGGACTTGAGATTTTCAAACTCAATTCTATCACTGTAGAACTGTGGTAAGCAGCTTAGGAACCACTAGATTTTTACCTCGTCCTCTCGGATATAAGGTACAAACCTTAGTAATTCTAGGAATTTGTTTTTAAGGTCCTGCATTGTCATCTGACTAAGTCATAACTCATAAAATTCTTTCGCTTTCCTTTCATAGTAGCTTTAAGATAGGTATTGTTTCTTGAAATATTTCTTGAAGTCTGACCATTCCATATGCTTCTCTTTTAAGCTCTTAGCCAAATTCAAATCTTCCCACCATATCTTGGCCTTTCCTTTCAGATTGTAAATGTCCATTCTGACCTTCATATTGCTAGAATAGTTGTATATCTGGAAATATTTTTTGATGTCTAATAACCATGCTTCATCTTCCTCCTCTATTTTGGATTCTCCATCAAAGGTAGCCGGTTTAATTTTCTTAAATTCTCCTTCAAGTTGGTCTACTTGTTTTATCTTTCTATCTATTTTTGTTTTATCCTCAGTTGAAGGTGTACCTTCAGACAAATTGTCTCCTTCTTCTGCTTTAGGCCCAGAGTTCTTGGAGGCCCTTTTTCTGACCTCTTCTTCATTTTTATCATCCTTGGGGATTTTCTTTGTCACTATACTCCGCAACAAGACTTCATTTATCTTTTTTTTCTCCTGTTGTGATTTCTTCAGTTTCTCATTGTCATCTTTAAAAAACCTGCAGCTCAACAATAAGATTCCTCATTATTTCCAACACTTCCATAGGTGAGCTTCCATCACTATTATATATTGGATCTCCAGGAGGTCTCTGCTATGGATTTCCTTCAATTATGATTTCTGCATCATCCTGAGCTGCCATAATTAACACATAATAGAAAGGGTTTTATGTTTGTAACAATAAAGGTTTATTAGTTTTGCATAAATGAAAATATATGCTAAGAAACTAATGTGGCCCTATTCAAGGTCTACTGTTGTAACACTTTCTATGATACCATATGTAATGAACCTCATATTTAACATAAAGAAAAAAATTCTTTATATAATTTCTCGGTAGAAGTAGGAAAAACCCTAATCTCAAAAACTCTATTGTAAGCTCTGTTATAAAACTCTACTACAAAATTGTATTATAAAAATCCTAAGTCCTACCTAACCCAATATGTTTGACTATATTATCTTGAGTTATCGGAGTAGGAATGTTATAAGAGAGGACCCCCCTCATGGCTTTAAAAATTCCCTTTTTACCTTCATTTCAAAAACCTCTATGCATAGGGACTATGTGTTTAATGTGTAACCTTACGATCAATACTACACTCACCTTTTCCACATAAGGTCTCCATGATCATCCACAAGTCCACCCAAATAAATTAACCTTAGGGAACCTTATTTGGTTCCCATCAAAATCCATGGGTCGGGTTTAAAGACCAATCACTATCATAAACTTCCAAGCCATATCACCGGTGGAAATTCAACAACATGGGTTGAATTGCTAACTAAGACTAACGTAGGGGGTGTGGAAGAAACATTCCTTAAGTGAGGAAAGGTTCATTGTCAGGGTAGTTAAATCTTTGTAACCATCATAAATGGTAGTCCAACTAATCACATTGAATTCATCTGGCTCTACACCCAAAGTGTCACACCGACCCTACCATTGTCACATGACTAACCCATCCTCTGTACTCTCCACCTTTATTCTGAGGTTACAAGGCGCCTTTTAGGGTTTGGGTAGATTCATTGTTTTTCATTTTTGAGATATTTACGAAGAGGCTCCGTGTATCACATTTTTCAGTGGCAAAGTCTGTATGTAATGGTGTTTTCTCCATGCATGTAACTGGTGGCGTGGTCTGAAACCTTGGTAAGTTCTTCCTTAAACATAATACCATGATATATTAACTAAGGTGGTGCATTCTTCGACAACTTTTAAGTATTTTTTCATTTTATTAGTCAGCATTGTGTCTTTTTCATTCCTGTTGTGTTCTTCCTTTCAGGTAACTTCTTTGTATTATTTTTTGGAACCACCCTTAATCTTGAGTAAAGAAGTTTTCTCCTTGAGGTTGTCGATATTCCTCCTTTGGTTAGTCATTTTGGGAGCCCTCTGTAGTATTTTATCGGAGTCTTTCGGAGTTAAGGTTTCTTGATAACATATGCCACCCCTCAAATAGATAATAAGATTTCATCTAAGAGAGGAAGGGTAAAAGTATTATGAAAAAGTCCCACTCTGAAATGAATAAAGCATGGTATATACTTCATCTTGTTTTCATTATTCCTATTTTCATTCTTCTTTAAAGAATCTCAAGGAGGTATGTCGGCCCTGTGAATATTTCACCGATGGAAGACTCTTTTTGTTTGGTAGTGTAATATGTTACATTTTTATTTATTTCCCTTGTAATGGATGGAGTCATCCTTCTATAGATTTACAAAACCCTCAGTTGGTTCTTACCCGGGTAATTACCCTTGTTATTTGATTTACTTCCTTCTGTCTCTGTGATGCCTCAAAGAGTTTATTGGGAGTCCTACGACATATAAAATTTTAAGTTTGTAATGAAACCCTTGTCACCTTGATGGGGGGTGATTAATTCCTGTTACATGAATACCGTAGCATGCTGAATCTCCTTTTATTGTTGATTATAATTATTCAATATAGTTTTGGTTCAATAATGATTTAAACTTAACTCTTTATTCAAGTCTATATTCTGTTTGAAATGTCTATACTATTTCTTCGTCTTTCTCTTTGGCATGTTTGTACAATTTACAAGTTAAGGTTTTAACTATTGATTAATTACTTTTAAGAGAGAACTTGTAAGATTTGTTACCATCACTAATGATGGGCCTTGTTGGTGCGAGGACCCATCAAGTATTTTAATGTACCCTCCTCCCTCGGTGTGAACATCTATTCAGAAAGCCAACGATGGGGAAAGGATTTGAGCACGCACATCATAAGATACGTGTCTCTCTAGAAAACAAAATCGTTCGTTTAGTGTTTAGTATCCTATTGCAACTACTTTTCTTTTGTTACTTATTCCTCGAATAAAGGCTAATGATTGCAGGTTTTTGTTTTCCTTTGCAGGGCTTCTGTCTGTGAAAGTCTTGGATACCCACCTCTTCCTTCGGTGCAAAAGGTATCTGGGTTTCGAACCCAACATATCTCAGGATAAATCTACAGGTTCTAGAATCATCCAAAGGAGATCGTGACTTCAACTAGCTCTGTTATAATTAGTTCTTTCGACTTCTCTAATGTTTTGTTGAAGTAAACCCCTAGGGTCGTTTTCCATTGTTGGCATAACACCATTTATTGTATAAGTATTAAATCTGTATTTTGATTTTAGATCTGGTCAACTCTGTAATACAATTTCCTTTTTATTTATTGAATGGCGATCCTGGCCGAAATTACTCGAAATGATAATTTGTATCAAAGTGAGTCTGTCTTTCGATTTTCCAACACTGAAATTGTTATTTAGGAAGGAAATAAGGAAGTCTATGCAACTCGACTCTGTCTTGTGCCATTTTCCTATTACGTTACAAAAATAAAAAATGTTTCCCATAGTTTAATAATCGAGTTATTGGTACCTTTGTTCTACTGTATTCGATTCATATTGAAGTAAGTGCATTGGTTGTTGCTTTAGCTAAATTATTCCAACTCCTATGCATTTGATTTATAGTTGTGGTTACATGTCTGTTGGAATTTTATCATGGTCATAATATAGGAATGGATTTCTATAAACATATACATATATATATATATATATGTATTTTCTTATGTAGACATTAGATTTTGGATTTCATTATAATGCCTGACAATAGTATTTAGACATATACTTGCCTATATGTGATATAGATATATTGTGGAAAAGTATTGGTTTGTAATAGATTAATTCCACACTAAGTGGCAGATAGCGACCCGAATAAACTTATCACTCTGAGTTTGTATTTACAAAAATATACCTAATCCATACATATATAGACTAGTTTTCATTCTGATCATGCTTAGATGGTTTTATACCAGAAATTTCTATGTAAAGGAAATTTTCCTATAGTTATCTTTGTATAGCATAAATCTAGTTACAGAAAATGATTGCTTCTAGAGCTTAATCACACCAATCCATTCGATTGTCATAACAAAATAAAAAAACAATTTCTAACTTTTGTACAAAATCTAATCCATTCATAAAAAGTTGCTTAGAAATTGATTTATAAGGTATTTTATCAACTATTGGGATTCACACATTCATATAATGGAACAGATTTTGCCCAAGTTATTATATCCATACAAAATTTAATGGTTGAACTACAACTATAACTAATTCATTCCACATAGATGGAAAATAATTCAATTCAAGTTCCACAAATACATTACATTAGATATACGATCATTCAAACAAAGAAGGAAAATATTACATATATGACCCAGTTTGTGGGAAGACAAAGGGAACAACCACGTTCCTCCCAACTATAGAACAAGGCATCCAAATCACTTGCTCGATTCACCCCCTAGCCCGACCATGATTTCATGAGGGAAAACTTGGAATCTCCTCTTCAAAAATGTCTTCCTCTATATGTAGTCCTCTCCATGCCTCACACTTAATATTTAGTGTTCATAATAAAAAGTACACGGTCATTCTTCTTTCCAACATACTAGGTAGTGCCCTACCTCCTTACATATCCTATATATCAAACAATCCTTTTTGCCTAGGTGTTTTTTTCCCTCCCTTGGGAATTTTCATAGATTTCTAAATCCCTAATTTTTAGGGGCTACCAATGGCCAAATCCCTTATTTTCCACTTGTAACAATCCACCCAGAGGTAGTTACAACATGTTCCCCACTCATGGAGTCATGGTCAGCTGAATTTAACATGGTTGTTCCATTTTTCCTCCTGCAATAATTAAAAAAATATTATGTTTACATACAAGCATCATAGTCAAATAATTAGTTGGGTCAAATCAAGCCTCTGCCCAACAGTCATAATAATTAATTAAAATTTATTAAATTCGAAATTCGGAATTGCCATAAATGGAAAAGAAATTCCAAATTCGAATTTACCAAAAATGATATAATTTTCTAACAATTTCCAACTTTCAAAAATAATTTATTTTTGGGGATGTCACACGTGGACAATTTAATCTCAAGTGAGGTTCTCCACACTCCAGACAATTTAATTTTTCTCTACGGTTGTCCCCAACTTTCTTGAGTCACATATTAACTAGTCTACCTCCCAGTTGAGCACTCTAGATGTTGGAATGATAGTCCTTATTTTGGAAACTCTTTGCCATATTCCGGAAAGGGGCTGGTTGGAATCCTTTCTTTTCTTGATTCATTCTGTCATGTTTATTGTCCTTCCATGCCTTGGGAATTTTAGACCTATCTTTGTACTGATCATAGCACATCTAGGCCTTTTTAAACACTTCATTTAAAGTCTTGGGATTGTCAAATTCAATTATGTCCTTGTATGACTATGGTAGACATATTAAGAATCATTGTAGTTTTACTTTGTTTTCCTTGATGTATGGTACAAATCTCAATAGTTCTTAAAATTTATTTGTCATATCGTCCATGGTCATTTGTCCAAGTCTTAGCTCATACAATTCCTTAGTCTTTCTTTTGTAATAGCTTTCTAACAAGTATCGCTTCTTGAAATATTTCTTAAAATATGACCATTCCATTTGTTTCTCTTTCAATCCCTTATCCAATTTCAGGTCTTTCCACTAGATACTTGCTTTTCCCTTCATGTTGTAAATGGCCATTATGACTTTCATATTATTAGAGTAATTGTAAATCTGGAAGTATTTATTTATATATAGTAGCCATGCTTCAACCTCTTCACTTGTCCTTGATTATCCATCAAAGGTGGATGGTTTTACTTTCTTGAATTCACCTTCCAGGTGATCGACTTGTTTTCTTTTTCTTCCTGTAGTTGTTTTATTCCCTGCCATGTGTGTGTCTTCAGAAAAATTGTTCTCATTTTTTGTTTCATGACCAGAGTTTTTTGAGGACCTTTTCATGACTTCTTCATCATTTTCGTTTTCCTTTGGTATATTTTTTGTTACTATATTGTGCAACAACATTTCATTTATTTTTAACTAGTCTTCATGTGCCTTTTTCATATTTTCATTATCTGCTTTAAACACTTCTAATTCCACGATGAGGTTCTTCATTGTTTCCAAAACCTAGGTGGATGAACTTCCTTCATTGTTATGCCTAGTTTCTTTAGCAAGTCCTTGATTAGGATTCTCTTCAGGTACGATTTCTTGTTCATTCTATGCGGACATTATCACAATAGACTAACAATATTTCTATTTGTAACAGTAAACATATTTGTTATTTTTTCTTTAACATAAAATAAAAACTTAAAATAATTTGGCCTTGCCCTAAGGTCCAAGCGTTGTAACCTTAAACTGTGATACCATATGTAATCTACCCCGAATTTCCCCCCAAAAAATAAAAATCTTAGGGGACATTAAAGCTCTTTGACTCTTCAACATTTGATCAAAACATATCTTTATTACTTTATTGTATGCAGAGTATATTTATCATCACTATTCGATTAAAATAATACACTTATTTGTACTTAATACAATTGCAACCATGGCTATCATATCCCTTTAAAATAACTAACAGGTCTATTTTAAGTCATGCTATCCAAAAATATAGTGCGTAATAAATTATAGACTATAGACTATCATATAGTTTTTCCATAACATTAGCACTATATATATATATTGATATGGGATTAATATGGGATTAATATTATCCATGTCATTATATATCATATATCATACATAATACTATGCGGATATCATAACAATACCACTATTCCTAAAGATTATATCGTTTATCATATAACAATCCACCATAACGTATTTGTATATCATAGTGCGTCGAAGAGTTTCTATGCAAAATATGTAAATATCGTTTACATAGGGACTATTATATGGATACCATAGCAACGAATAATTTGTTATAATGTATGAAATATACACCATAGAAGTTATGGTTCTTCTCTAGCACCGTGAACATAACCTATTCCTAACAACGTTAAACCTTACCCGACTAGTGACATGGCCCAACATTGAAGAGGTTTGAAACCATTTAATGGCGCATGTCAGATCGGTCTTGTGGGAATTTATCTCTGGCTATTTCATTAATGGGGAGGCACGTATCGTACCTCCCAAACTTGACACTTAGGCAGTCACGCCCAATGAAATCTTTCCATCTCCATGGAAGCAGTACTGGTGTGTACCTATTGCGTCTACTCCTCTAACAAGGCCTTCAAGGTCACAATCATTCATTGTTTCCCCCCTTGGTCTTGTTACATTTTTTCTCTGCATTGTATGAGAAATCTCCCTTTTCATTGTATGTTAAGATTTTCCTCTGCTCTTTATGGTCGATGACTTGGGAAGCTTGGCCCTGGTAAAAGATGGGAGGAAACATACCTCTAGTTCTTCTATACGCAAGGTGAGTAAAAGGACTTTTTTTTTTTATGTTCTTTGTATTTTGTGAATGAATATTTTGTTGTAATGCAATGTAATGTAAGAGAGGTATATGAACAAACTCTTTGTTTTCTATGTTTGTTGATGATTTACCTTGTATTATCATTGCGCCACCTTAAGTGTCTTTACCTCTGGGGTTCCTCTTTGTTTAAGGTTCAGGTCTGGAGGTTATTGTAGTCTCCTTGATTGGCTATTGTTCTTCTACCCCATATTGATTACGGTTCATCGTGGCCTGAAAATGCTTTAAGGGTTGAATCATGGTCTATTTCCTTTCATCATTACCTCCATACTACCTATTCTCTAGAACTTGTCCTAAGGACACCAAGACTTGCTACAATTATTTCTATTATCTCGGCTTGTCTATTGTCAAAACCCCGTAGGGGATTTTTGCATTTACCATTTATGCATATATACATTCCCCAATTTATATTCTGGGTAAAATAAACCCTCTCTAGGAATTTCGTAGATTTCATTCTCTGTAGTTAGCAATAATATATAAATGTGTCAATATCAATCCTTTGTTCATAAATTCTATTCTGTGCGTTATAGAACAATTATATATATCAAAAATAAACCCTTTGGACATTCGTAAATTACTTCCTATGTATATATATAGAAATAATATATACGGAAAAATCGATCCTCTGTGGGGAAGTCCGTAAATTTCATCATGTGTAAAATTATAAATTGCAGTTTAAATCCATTTATGGGAATTCATAAGTAAGCTCTGTATAAACTATATTAACAATATGTGCGGATAGAAAGTTTATTCTCTGTGTGTGAAATAGCATTATTTACCCTGTGGTTACAAAACGATTCTCTGTCCAGAGGGATTTGGTTCTTGCTATAATGTTATTTAAATTTGGGTGATTCAAATGATCAATACATAGGGTTCAAAGACAAATATCAATGTGTTCTTGATGTTGGTTAATCTATGCATAGTCTAAATTGATACTAGTTATATACTTTCACTTTCTCTATTTTATAAGTGAAAATTTATGCACAATTACATTAAATCAATGATGGGGCCCTAATTTGTTTTGCAAAGGTACCCATCAACCGATTTTGGGTCTACTCCTCCTCCTGGATCATGGATAGATTGTTGTAAAATCACAAGTGGCGATCTGGTTCTTTGCCGAACTCAAGATAAGTACTGACTTGACTTATTCTTAATACTTAATTCCATTAAAATACTAGTATAGTTTACTAAACCCTCATCTTTCTTCTTTTGCAGGTTTATACAATCAAGGAAAACCTCTTGCTTGAAAGGAATTCTAGTTCTGATTTAGGCGTACATATTTTATGCATACTTCTTAGATTATGTTTACACTACAAGTGGTAATGGAGTCTTGGCCTATGGAACTCCAACTATAATATTTGAACCATGATCGATCGAATGCGCAGGTTGTTTTTGCAAATATTTTGAACAAGATTCATTGAATGTGACAACTACTTTTGTAATACACTTGTATACCATGGAATCGTTATTTTGTTGTGTTGATAGATAATATAAAGAATATATATGGATTGTTATTTGTTATGTCTATTCTCTATGGTATTTGTACAGATTTGAAATAGTAATTCAAAATATATCTAATTCAATGGTCAATTAGAATATAACAATAGTTTTATCATTCCTTTATGCATGAAAACATATATGTATATACAATCATTTATATAGATATTAATTACCAATAGGAATATACAATCATTTCTTTTCATGAACAACTATATATGTATATATAGTCATTTATATAACCATACTAAATTATTAATAGGAACATACAATAGTTCTTCTATTTCTATATGGATGAGCACATAGATATATATATACCATCATCACATTTCAATTAAAAATCATATAGTATTCTTTAACTATAATAAACCATCACATTCCTAACCAAGAATAATCAAACATAATATTGACAAACAATGCAATTCAAGATACATATCTGAAACCTGATGTTGGAATACAAATGGAATAACCACGTTCCAGCCAACCGTAGAACAAAACAACCAAATTCTCTTTCCTTGTTCACCCCCTAGCCTGACCATGAGTCCATAAGGGAAAAAATAATGATCCTCCTTTCTTTAGGCACCATCCACAAATCATAAATTTCCTTTCTAACAGTGCTCATAACAAAAAAGATAGATTTTCCTTTCTCCAACATACTAAGCATCATTCTACCTCCTCCATATGTTCTTTTTGTATGCATCTTATGTCTAGGTCTTACCTTCCCTCCTTCGGAAATTCACATCTTTACACATCCCTGATTTTTAGGGGATGTTAATGGTCAAATTCTACATTTTCCACTTATAAAAATCACCCTTGAGGCAACTCAAACCTGTTCCCCACTCATAGAGTCATGGTTAGTTATTTTTAACCTAGTTGTTTCATTTCTCTTCCAACATTTAATTTATAAAAAAAAATTTCCTTCACACGTGTTAAAATAAAAGAGGTTAGTTGTGCAAGTCAAATATTTTCCCAACAGTCATTAAATAATTAATTACAATAATAAAAATTTCAAATTTGGATTTTCCATAAATGGCAAATAATTTCCAAATCCAAATTTTCCAAAAATGGAAATTTATTCCACAGTTCACTTAGAATTTAATATTTTTAAATTTTGTGGATATTAGAGTACATAAAATTATAGAACTATAAAATGTGTGGAAAATAGTCCTAATCCATAGGACTTTCAAGAATAATTATATATAAAATTATTCAATCAACTAGCTTAACATAATATTAAAGAAGAGTAGTCATGTATTGTGATAGAAGACTGGAATATAATTTAGTAATGAAACCCAAATACCTTTCCAAGAAAGGGTATTTCCGATCTTCCATGTTACGAACCTCCTCGGCACCTACATAATAGTAGCAAACCAAGATAGAATGTTGCACTAGTTTAATTAGTCAAAAATCAATTAAGTTACCTAAGAAAACAGAGACAAAATTAACATGGATGTGCAAAGCACCTTTCTATCTCTTTTCTTCTCCTTTGAAGTGCATATGAATGTTGAGGTTTGTTGGATAGTTGATGGGTACCCATCAAAACAATAAACATGGCCCATCATTAGCTAAATACCCAAGAATAAGTTTAACAACTTGGATGTAAATCATGACACATTTACAATATATATAGAAAAGATCATTACTATACTTCATGTGAATACCACACTGGTGCACATATTTTAACATAAGTTGTAACTAAGTTCAGGATGAATAAAACAATTTCAAGGGTTTTAATCATATACCAAAAATGAGATAAGTAAAACAAATTAATCATAAACCCTATGATAAATCATTTTAAGGTAAAATCGGACCACAAATTTCATATATTTACTCGGTTCGGTCGATAAGTTCCTGAGGTCCAAAGAAAAACTCTTCGGACCATAGGATAACTGGAAGGGAGACTTACCCCAAACAAAATACAATTTTACAATCATGAAATTATATAACATTTACACACAATTGTGAACTAACATCATGAATGGCTTAGATAATAAGCTAGAAGTATAAAATTTACTAGTAATATAGGAAAACATAACGAGTAAAGAAGATTTAATAATCTCTCACCAATTAGGAGTGATATATACAAACCAACTGTAATCCAGAGAAGCTATACATTCCCTGGCTCTCGCAAATAATTACAATGTGAATGAAAATAGGGTTGTAGAAAATCAAACTTTGACACTATAATCTTAGGAGCTCTCATGAGAGGGACTAGTAAAACATTAACCTCTTGAAAAAACCTCTCGGGATGAATGCAAAGAAAAGAGTTTTTTTTTTTAAAGTGTGAAATGACCCAAGTTTGGGAGAGGTAGAAAGGGTTAAGGATCTAACAAGGAAACCTTAATAGTTCAGAGAAAAATAATGCTACATGTATGTATTATTAGGACATTTGTTGATAAACTATCATTGATATGGTAACCCCATAGGTGGCGCATGGAGGATCGCTGCATGGTAAACACCTTGTATGAGAAATTGTTCAATGAAGAAAAGTTGGTAAGAAATTAAATTAAGAATCAATACTATAACACGAGTTAATATCTTGTAAAACCTCATAATAAAATTCCTTAAGCATGAGCTATCATTTTGTATTCCAAGTTAAATTATATGCAATGAAACATGTTCTAATTATGGGCCTACCTCAACATTAATGTACCATACAAACCTTGTACTCTGAATTACATGGACTCATATAAGGTATGATATGATTGAAGATTTATAATAGCAATGGCATAGTGTCGAGTGGGAAGATATGGGAAGATATAGCCATAAGGGGGCTATACAAACAAAAAAAACCCGTGTGAGACCCTTTTACATGGCATAGATCATGTCCTCAAATAGTAATGACTATATATATAACAAATAGAATATGAAACTTAGTAAAAATAAACATATATATGTTATCAAGTATCTAGTCTTAGTGGAATAAGACTTAGGATAACTTTTATAAAAACAATGTATAGTGGAGAACTATATTGTCAAGTATAGATTTGTTCAAGTATTATAATATAAGATTATATAACAAGTTATGAGACATTATAAAGGACTTTTTGTGTAATCATTTAGTCTCCATGGGTTTCTCATTCATAATAAAATTGTGAAAGAATAGTGACACCATTGTATGATAAAGGAAAACAAGGGAAAGCATAAAGGTAGGAATGAAATAAATTAATAGACTTATATGACACAATTATGACAACGAGGAGTCATTAAATTATTATGGTTGAGTATATATATATATATGGAATTTAAAGTGTGTGACATAATGGTATCAGAGATGTAGGTTACAACACTTGGCCTTTTGATGGGATTTATCACAAGAAAACCTAACATGTAAATTGTCTTGATTTTCTTCTTACCTCTAGGAAGAAAAATGGTTTTATTTTGTAGGAAAATGAAAAAATTATCGTAGCCTTGGGGAGAAGAACGCCATCAAGAGAATACTGAACAAGGGAATGTAGGTGATGGAGATCTATATGTGGATCTGAATAATGATAGGCATTTATAAATTATAGAAAAAGTAATAGATATGAGAAAATAACTAAAAATTGTGAGAGCGGATAACGAAATAATTTTAAAGACTCAAGAGGAACTAAATGCAATTCTTCTAAAAAATTTGTGCAATCAAAATATTGATAAAAATAAGGGGCAAAAGTCTAGCAACTCTAAGATAGTCCAACCGAAGAGGAAAGAAATAAAATTGGAGTATGTTGAATCTGAGATAGAGTCAGTATATAAGGATATAGAAGATATTAAAACATCTACTGAAATTTTTTCTAGTACTAAACAAAGAACCAAAAAGAAACCTAAACAACATGATTAAGTCATGGGATAATTTAAGAATATTAAACCACCAACCTTAAATGGAGAAGTGAAGACTGTGTTAGCACTCTGCAAATTTTGTCCGACTGAATAGACAAACGACAAAGGTAACTATTTGAACCAAATTTAGACCTGAGGCACTAACCTCCTCAACTCACAAAGGGATATCTCATGTCAGTTGATGTTTCTTTGGGAATTGGTGACTAGATTTGGTTTGTTTTGGGGTTTTTAAAGAAAGTTGTTGTCAAGGAAGGGAAGGAACACTCAAGGCTATGGAGTCAAAATTATGAAAGTGAATGAAAACAATGCATCGAATGATAGAACTCTCTAGAGGAAAAAGACTAAATGAGGCGATGGATATGAGTTATTCTTAAATTTATATAGAGTGTAGGAAGATAAATAAAACAAATAACTACATTACAACATTACTGAAATGAATCCTGAATAAGTTAAGAAGACAATCACACAGTTTAAATTCCTTAAGCCAAGAGAATCACAAGATGAATTCTGGGCCTTTAAATCTTGAATTTAAATGGAAGAAAATGTAAATGAAGTAACAGGTCACAGGAAATACATACGTTGAAAGGAAACAAAGGTCATATCACCACCTGTTAGAATCTTTTCATAGAGACTTCAAAATATTCTTCATTTATATTCAATTAAGATTCAGAAAATTTACAAATAGAGTTTGATACAACCAAAAGGTGCTCTTGCACTTCTGCCAACATTAATTCATTCAAGTAACCCAGTACTTATATAACTTGATCAAAATAACTGAAACTGAAGCGTTTTATCTTCCAAAATAGTTTCTCCTAACAGTTTTGGTATACGAAACGATTTACAATGATTGACAAAATAAAATGCTTCCAAAATTATGGGAAATTTCCCTTTCTGTTTAGTTTCTTTGATGCCATCTGTCTCTCTCTGGTATTCTATCGGATCTCCAAATCTGATGATATTTTGGGATCATTGACTGGCTCCAATGATATTTCACTTTGTCTTAACTAGTCGCACGATTTCCTTCCATTACGAATCAGAGGGGATTTTGCAATCCATCATCTCTTTAATCAAAATATCCAAGTCAATGCACCTGGCATAGGACATAGTCGACATGTCAACTTTCACTATTTTGAACTTATTCAAAATTTCGAAGTCTCTAGCCAAATATTCTACCAGACTTAGGCCATTAAGTCTTTCTTCTATAGCTTCAAATTTAGAATGGTCCATTATGCATTGCATGAGGAGAGTATTGTAATATTACTGATTGTATAATGAACCTCTGTCATTCCAAAACAATGTGAGGCCCTGTTAAGAGCCAAACATATATATAGCATAGAAGAACCTCAGGATAACATTACTAATATAATATGCCCCAATTAAGGGGTAATGAGCCAATATTAGGGCTTAACAGGCCTTTGATAAACAATTGTTCAAATGTATCTTTAAATTACTGCATGTTGTGATCCATTTGCATAGCTTTTTTTTGGACTGATATGAGAAAGTTATGATTGGTGATGATTTTCCTAGCTGAAATGATGAATGCAGTCCTGTATTTTACCCCAATAGTTTGAAGATCGACATTTGGCACATAATTTAGCAAGACAATAACATTTTGGTCCCTTTCTGAGGGATTCCTGGATAACACTTCATTAACAACAACACACCTGCTTCGAGTTGTAGCAGCCACACTGTCTTTTTCATTTATAAAATTTAGATAAACCCTAAATTTAGAAGCTTCAGTAGAAATAACATCCCATGTGACATGTTTGGATCCTTGCAATAATTCTTTTCCCTTTACCCTAGTTTTCATTTTGCTCACTCTCTCTTACAAATCTTGATTATCTATCTAAAGTTGAGCCATCTTCTCATCCTTCACATTCATCTCTTGTTTCAAATTTTCTATAACTTCCTTGAGACCTTTGATCTCCCCCATTTTGATGCTTACCTAGGACATAACTTGGACCAACCCTTCAGTGTTAGATCCAACTTTTGTATTAGTAGGTACAATGACAACCACAAATGATGTTGTTGCTTGTGCTTGTGACCAATTTTCTTTCTCTTTTTCCAACTGCATCACTTTAGCTTTGTAATTGAGTGCCTCTTGTCTGAATGTATCTTTCTCTTGTTCCAAAGAAGATAGTTGTGTTCTTTGTGTATGTTCTGTACATGACATATTTATCCTTTTCTTTAAGCTTTGGATCATCTTATCCTTTTCGTCCAGAGAATATTTCACCCCTTGAGGACCTTCAGACTCTAGCCTTTTGACCTGTGTCATACAGGCTTTGCTGGATGCCTTTTCCTGTTTCAATTGTCCATCTAGTTTGAGTGCATGTGTTGTCAATCTTCCGACCCCCAGACCCAAACTCAGATAATCAGAATATACAATATCGCTGACATTTTTGTGGAACTTTACTTTGTCAGGGGCACCAGTATTTTCATATTGCGTTTTGATCTCAGATACCTTATCATCATCAACCACTTCTATGTTAAATGTTTTTTTTTCCAAATCTCTGACTGAGAGCAAGGACTCTTTAAACTGGGATGTCTTTTCCACTTCAGGAAAAAGGTCTCTTATTTCATTGTTGGCCATACTCCCCTTCACAACATACTGGTTCATTAAATCTTCCTTGGACTGATAAACTGCCCCAGATGTCTGGCTAAATATGTGTTTCCTGCTGCTAAAAACCTTTGTGTTGCTTTCAGTTTGTGTCTTGTTTTTTGTACCTGCTTCTTCATTCTTGGTTACACCTTCTACCATTTCCATGCATGTTTTCTCATTGGTTTCTTCTTCTTCCAGGTCGACTGTTTGAGAGGATGATGTGATTTTCATTTTATTGAGAATATCTTGTTGGCTACTGGCGCCCATAGCCTCTGAACTTCTCCTCTTATTGTAGATGCTCATTTTAGGATATTCAACAATCAATCTAGGACAAGGTTTTTGTGTTGGGATCCACTGGAAAGATAGTTTTGTTTGTATAATTTGATTCATTCGTTCGGTATTCCCATTCGTTTGTAGATGGAATCTTATGTTGAAATTCAAGTTAATATCCAATCCTGCAAACAATTCCTTCCAAAACTTTGACGTAAATTTGACATCTCTATCCAAGATCACCATCTTAGGAATTCCATGTAATCTAAATATTTCTTTCATAAAAAAATTAGCAATAATAATTTCATTATAAGTAGACTTCACAAGTATAAAATGTGCAGATTTTCTAAGTTTATCAATCACTACCATAATTGAGTCATTTTTATTTGTGTCTTAGGAAAACCTATGATGAAGTCCAATGAGATAATCTCCCACTTCCATTATGGTATAGGTAGAGGTTCTATTAGATCGGTTGGATGTTGATGTTCATCATTTACCTATTGACAATCTAAGTATTTAGATAAGTATTCAGCTGTTTCACTTTTCATGTTAGGCCAATTAGACAATTTTCTTAAGGTTGTTATGATTTTCCGGTATCTTGGATGAACATAATATGGCCTTTTGTGCAATTCGTCAAGAATTGTAGACTTTAAATAAACAAAATTAGGTATGTGCGACCTATTTTTGAACCTTAGCAGTCCATTTTTATCTAAACTCAAATCTATTTTGTCCATTTTTTTTTCATTTCCTTGTAATTTTGTTGATATTTTGATATATTTTTTGTTAGTATAGCTTGCATATTTGATTCTTTGTTCGATGTTGTTTCCTTTTTTGCTAACACTTATCTCAAAACGTTTTTTATCCCTCCGACTTAGGGCATATGCAACTTTGTTTTCTTTTCCGTTGGTGTGTCTTACTTCAAAATCAAGTTCACTTAACAAGGCTAGCCACCTCGCTTACCTTACATTGAGATCTGGTTGACTGAATAAAAAGTTTATACCACTGTTGTGGGTTAGTAGTAGGAACTTTCTCCGCATTAAATAATGTCGCCACATTTTCATCGCATGAATTACAACTGCTAACTCCAAATTATGCGTAACATAATTTCATTCATGTTATTTCACTTTACGTGATTCGTAACATATGCCATGCTCATCTTGTGTTAGGACACCTCCCAAGCCTTTTTCTTGCATCGACGCAAACTGTAAAGTGTTTATCGAGATATTATACCCTTAGGATAGGTTCTTTCGTTAACAGTCCCTTTAGTTTATCAAAGTTGTCCTGACACTTTTGTGACCAAGTAAATCTCATTCCCTTTTTCTGTAGGGATTCAATTGGATACACGATCTTACAAAATCCTTCAATAAATATTCGGTAATAAATAGGAATTCCCATGAATGATCTAATGTATGATGAATCCTTAGGGATAGACCATTCCATAATGGCTTTTATCTTTTCTAGATCAACTGCAATACTCTCTCCAGATATCACATGTCTTAGGTACTGTATCCTTCTTTGCTAGAAGTTGCACTTATCAAAATTTGCATACAACTTATGTTTCCTTAAGGTTTGTGATACTATTTTCAGATGTTCTTCATGTTCTTCTTCCATTCTCGAGTAAACTAAAATATCATCGATAAAAACCAACAAAAATTTATCCAGGTATTGACTAAATATACTATTCATCAAGCACATAAAGGTTGATGGTGCATTAGTAGGACCAAACGGAATTACGACAAACTCATAGTGTCCGTATCATGTTATAAATGTTTTTTTATTTATATCTTCATCCTTTATCCTGACTTGGTGATAACGAGAACTTAAATCTAACTTAGAGAAGAACTTTTCTCCTCCCACTAGGTCAAACATGTCGTAAATTCTCGATAAAGGATACTTATTTCAATCGTCATCTTATTTAGTTGTCGATAGTTAATGAATAGTATCAAAGTCTTATCTTTATTTTTAACGAAAAGAACTGGTGCTCCCCAAGGCGAGACACTTGGTATGACATATTCTTTATCTAACAGTTCTTGCAGGTTAATTATCAGCTCTGTTAATTCGGGTAAACTCATTTTATAAGGTGCCTTAGATATCGAGGAAGATCTAGGTAGTAGATCGATAGAGAAGTCTATCTCTCTTATTAGAGGTAGTTCTGGTATTTCTTCCAAAAATACATATCTAAAACCATGTAGGACTGCAAAGTATTCTAGACTAGGTTTGTTTTCCTTTTCTAACAGATTAGTTACTTCAACAACATAAACTTGGTAACCTTTATTCATACATTTCTAAAACTGCATGGTTGATATCTGCTTAACCGAAACTGGTTTTCTGATCCCTTGTATCATCCTAACTATGTTGTTTTTGTCTTTGTAAGTAACTAACTTTTCGTAACAGTTTAAAATTAATTCATGTTTCTCTAACCAGTCCATTCCAATGATTATATCGTAAGATCCCAAAGCTCAAATTTTCAGATTTAACTTTATACTTTGACCATCTATGTTGGGTTCACATTCATGAATGAAATATGTTACTTTTCTCTTGGTCACTTTTTATAACTATACTAACCAAGAATTATCATTATTTACTTTCTTGAGTTTGTTTAATTCGACTAAACCAGGAGTAACATAACTCAGACTAGCTCTTGGGTCAATTAATATATAAATGTGGTTATCATGAATTTTGCCTTCAAACTCAACGATAGTGGATTTATTATCAACTTTTCTACCATTGACAGCTGCATTAATTATGTGCATGCCTTTTCCATTATCTCCCACTATATAATCTTCTCATAGGTTATGGACTATAGTTCTTGGTGTGGAAATCAAGCGTGGTGTAATGAACCTCAAATTTACCATAAAAAAAAAAATATTATTTAATTTCTCGGTAGAAGTAGGAAAAACCCTAAGCTATAAAACTCTATTCTAAGCTCTGTTATAAAACTCTACTATAAAAATATATTCTAAAACTCCTAAGTCCTACCTACCCAATATGTTTGAATATATTATCTTGAGTTATCCGAGTAGGAAGGTTATAAGAGAGGACCCCCACAAGGCTTTAACAATTCCCTTTTTACCTTCATTTCAAAAACCTTTAGGCGTAGAGACTATGTGTTTAATGTGTAACCTTACGATCCATACTACACTCACCATTTCCACATAAGGTCTCCATGATCATGCACAAGTCCATCTGAGTAAATTAACCTTAGGGAACCTTATTTGGTTCCCATCAAAAGCCATGGGTTGGGTTTAAAGACCAGTCACTATCATAAACTACCAAGCCATATCACCGGTGGAAATTTGACAACAAGGGTCAAACTACTGACTAAGAATAACATAGGGGGTGTGGAAGAAACATTCCTTAAGTGGGGAAAGGTTCACTATCAGGGTTGTTAAAGCTCTATAACCATGATAAATAGAATTCCTTCTAATCACATTGAATTCATCTACCTCTACACCCGAAGTGTCACACTGACCCTGCCATTGTCACATGGTTAACCTGTCCTCTGTACTCTCAACCTTTATTCTGAGCAAACAAGTCACCATTTAGGGTTTGGGTAGATTCATTGTTTGTCATTTTTGAGTTTTTTACGAAGAGGCTCTGTTTATTGCATTTTTCAGAGGCGAAGTCTGTATGTAATGGTGTTTTCTCCATGGATGTAATTGACGGCATGGTCCAAAACCCTGGTAAGTTATTCCTTAAACATAATACCACAATATACTAATTAAGGTGGTGCATTCTTAGACAACCGTTAAGTATTTTTTCATTCTGTTAGTTTTTGTCCTGTCTTTTTCGTTCCTGTTGTGTTCTTCCTTTCGAGTAACTTTTGTTTATTATTTTTCAGAATCACCCTTATTCCTGAGTAAATAGGTTTGCTCCTTGAGGTTGTCGATATTCCTCCTCTGGTTAGTCGTTTTGGGAGCCCTATGTAGTAGTTTATTGGATTATTTTGGAGTCAAGGTTTCTTGACAACATATGTCACCCCTCAAATAGATAATAATATTTCATTTAACAGAGGAAGGGTAAAAGTCTTACGAAAATGTCCCACCGTGTCACCTTGATGGGCGGTGATTAATTCCCGTCATTTGAATATCGTAGCGCGATGACTCTTCTTTTACTGTTGATTATAATTATTCACTACAATTTTGGTTCAAGAATTATTTAAACTTAACTCTTTAATCAAGTCTATATTCTGTGTGAAATGTCTCTACTATTGCCTTGTCTTTCTCCTTGGCATGTTTCTACAATTTACAGGTTAAGGGTTTCGCTATTGATTAATTACTTGTAAGAGAGAAATTATAAGATTTCTAAGTGTCACTAATGATGGGACTTGCTAGTGTGAGGACCCATCAGAGATTTTACTGCACCCTCCTCCCTCGTCCCGAAAATCTATTCCGAAAGCATGCGATAGGGAAAGGATTCGAGCCCTCACATCATACGATAAGTGTCTCTATGGAAAATAAAATCATTGGTTTAATGTTTATCATCTTATTGCAACTACTTTTATTTTGTTACTTATTCCTTGAATAAAGTCTAGTGATCACATGGTTTTGTTTTTCTTTGCAGGGATTTCGTCTGTGCAAGTCTTGGATACCCACCTCTACCTTCGGTGAAAAAGGTATTCAGGTTTCAAGCCCATCATATCTCAAGATAACTCTACAGGTTCTAGAATCATCCAAAGGAGATCATGACTTCAACTAGCTCTGTTATAATTAGCTCTTTCGACTTCTGTAATGTTTTGTTGAATTAAACCCCTGGGGTCATTTTCCATTTTTGGCATAACACAAGTTCTTGTATAAGTATTGAATCCGTACTTTGATTTCAAATCTGTTCAATTCAGTAATACAATTTCCTTTTTATTTATTGAATGGTGATCCTGGCCGAAATTACTCGGAATGATAATTTGTATCAAAGTGAGTCTATCTTTAAATTTTTGAACACTAAACTTGTTATTTAGGAAGAAAATAAGGAAGTCTATACAACTCGATTATGTCTTGTGCCATTTTCCTATTACATTACAGAAAGAAAAAATGTTTCCCAGAGTTTAAGAATGGAGCTACTACTACCTTTTGTTCTATTGTATTCAATTCATATTGAAGGAAGTGCATTAGTTGTTTCTTTAGCTAAAGTATTCCAACTATTATGCATTTGATTTATAGTTCTGGTTACATGTCTGTCGGAATTTTATCATGCTCATAGTACCCGAACAGATCTCTATAAATATATACATATATATACATATTTACTTACGTAGACATTAGATTTTGGATTTCATTATAATGTCTGCCAATATTAATTAGACATATCCTTGCCTATATGTGATATAGATATATCGTGGAAAAGTATTGGTTCGTAATAGCTTAATTCCACAGTAAGTGCCAGATAGTGACCCAAATAAACTTAGGACTCTGATTTTGTATTTATAGAAATATACATACTCCATATATATATATATAGACCATTTTTCATTATGATCATCCCTCGATGGTTTTATACCAAAAATTTCGATGTAAAGGAAATTTCTCTATAGTTACCTCTCTATAGAATAAATTTAGTTACAAAAAATGTTTACTTCCATAACCTAATCACACCAACCCATTCAATTGTCATAACAAAATAAAAAATAATTTCTAACTTTCGTACATAATCTAATCTAGTCATAAAGAGCTGCTCGGAAGTTGATTTATAAGATATTCTATAAGAAATTAGGGTTCACACATTCGTATAATCGAAAAAAAATTACCCAGGTTATTGTATCCATACAGAATTTAATGGTTGCACTACAAATGTAACTAATTCACTCCACAGAGATGGAAAATAATTTAATTCAGGTTCCACAAATACATTAAATAAGATACATGATCATTCAAACAAAGAAGGAAAATATTACACATCTAAACCATTTCACGGGAAGACAAAGGGAACAACCACGTTCCTCCCAACCATAGAACAAGGCAGCCAAATCACTTGCTCGATTCACCCCCTAACCTGACCATGAGTCCATGAGGAAAAACTTGGAATCTCCTCTTAAGCAATGTCTTCCTCTATATGTAGTCATCTCCTTACCTCGCGCTTAATATTTAGTGTTCATAACAACAAGTACACAACAATTCCTCTTTCCAGCATACTAGGCAGTGTCCTGCCTCCTCACATATGCTATATATCAAACAATCCTTTTTGCCTAGGTCTTTTTTCCTCCCTTGGTAATTTTCACAACTTTCTAAATCCCTGATTTCCAGGGGCTACCAATGGTCAAATACTTGATTTTCTACTTGTAACAATCATCCCAGAGGTAGTTCCAACATGTTCCCCACTCATGGAGTCATGGTCAACTGAATTTAACATGGTTGTTCCATTTTTCCTCCTGTAATAATTAAAAAAAAATATTATGTTTACATACAAGTGTCATAGTCAAATAGTTAGTTGGGTCAAATCAAGTCTCTGCCCAATAGTCATAATAATTAATTACAATTTATCAAATTCAAAATTTCCATAAATTGAAAAATTATTCCAAATTCAAATTTACCAAAAACGGAATAGTTTTTAACAATTTTTTACTTTAAAAAATAATTTATTTTGGGGGATGTCACATCCTTACTCCCTTCAATAAAACATTGTCCTCAGTGTTCATCCCTTTCTTGGAATAGGATTTGATGATATTTCTACAAATCTCCCTCCAACTCCCAAGTGGCCTCCTCAGGACTAAAGTTCTTCCATTGCACCTTTACCTGAGCGACGACTCTGTTCCGAAGTGCTATTTCTCTCTGGTCGAGAATGCGCAGGGGTTCCACCTCCACCAAGTTCCAATTGATCATGTGATTAAGATCATGAACATACTTTTTCAACAAAGAAATATGAAATATGTTATGAATTTTTAGATTAGCTGGAAGTGCAAGCTGGTATGCTACGGGTCCAATTTGAGCTAGTATCTTGAAGGGTCCACAAAACCTGGGTGCCAACTTGGCATAGTTTCCAAGTTTTAGTGAACTCTTTTGGGCTTTAACTTTTAAGTAAACATGATCTCCCACTTGAAACTCCAAGTGTCTTCTTTTCTGGTCTGCATAACTTTTCTGTCTGTCCCGTGCCTATGTCAAGTTTTGTTGTACTTTTCTTAATGTACTTTCCATTTCTTGGAGCATCTCTAGTCCAACCATAAGTCTGTAAACTAGATTTCCCCATCTATTTAGATTCGTACACTTCCTGCCATACAGTACCTTGAACAGGCTTAACTTATCCAAGTTTAGTACCCATTGTTATATGCAAATTCTACCAGGTGTAGGTAGTCTTCCCACTTGCTTGGTTTTGTTCTTACATACATGTGGAGCATATCCTCCATGATTTGGTTCGTTCTTTCAGTCTGTTCATCTGTTTGTGGATGATTACTCGTACTAAAATTTAAATTAGTATTTATCCCTACAAATAATTCTTTCCAAAAAGTAGATGTAAATTTTACGTCTCTATATGAAATCACCATTTTAGGAATACATTGTAGTCTAAAAATTTCTTTCATAAATATTTCAGCAATATTTATAGCTTTAAAAGTAGACTTTACAGGAATAAAGTGTGTATATTGATTTCACTGCACCCAAGCACCTACCTCAGCAGGTCCCATGCCTAACCTCTCGGTCTTAAGAATCGTTCTAATTTCCATTTCCCGGGCCAAATTAGCTCTTTCGATTCCCACTGGAATCCCTATTAAATCCCAATCCACAGGTCCTTCCTTTACCCTTGTCACGACTTCTGCACATGCTTGATCTCTCCCTGACATAAATTTTAGGTTTCAGGGTTTTCAGATTCCTATTGTCAAGAACCTCTATCTTCTTGACCTCCCGAACGTCGAATCTCCAAAATGCCAAAACACCTTTTTGTGTGACTAGCCCTGAGGGCTAAGTCTTGGCCCACACGACCACTACACATAAAACCACAGCTCTATTTTTGGGGTCGCGCAACCCAAGAACTCAACCTCTCATCCACTCGACCCCCGAAATGTCAATCCATGAAACACCAATGCACCAAAACGCTTTAATAGCCTTTAGCCCCATGGATATCTCTTGGTCCATGTGACCACTATTCCATATGACCGCAGTCCTATGACTTTCGCAACTCAAGCGCTCGACCTCTTGGTCTCTTGACTCCCAAAGTTTTGATTCATGAACTCCGATATGATGAAGTGACACAACTAGCCCCACAATGGATCTTTCCACCTTGTTGGGGTTTCGGACTTCACGTTTCCAAAATGTGCGTACTTCTTTTCCTCAGGATTCGCGAAACGTCGAATCCCGAAATGCCGAAATGGCTCTCTTATCGGGATTTTTCTCGAATTCTTGGATTTTCGCCAAGCGTCTTCCTGCGATGGATGGTCCTCAATCATTTTGCGATTTTAGGACTTGTGAACCCCTGTGGCACAAATTATCTGTCAACTCGAAACCCCGGTAGCTAAATTACCGACGGGTTCCTGATCTCCACCACGTGTCCCAACTATTGGATGAATCATATCTGTCTCAGGGTTTTCATCCTGGAGATTCCTGATCTCCTATCCTCAGGACTTCCGATATCCTGATTTTCGAAATCCCGATAAGCCAACTCTTTTGGAACTTTATTCTCCCTGTTCATGAAGGCTTAACTCCCTCGCAACTCTGGTCAGGTCTGATGGCTGACGGGTATTTGGATCAAGATACAATGGTCTAGATCCGTCCTCCTTGTTCCCTCCTGTTACACATTATTTTCGTCATCCCTATGATCGTTAATGATGTAAACCTATCTATTGCCTTTAGAGGGGTCACAGTGGCCTGAGTTCCTGAAGAGAGAAGGAAGA
>ML786169.1:221557-247876 GCA_009831015.1 Picea engelmannii | reverse complement strand
GTACATATCTTCTTCTCACTTCCAATTTAATTCAATAGTTAGATCTAGGGAAAGCGGTATATTCTGTCACAGTTTGTTCCAGATCCAGGTGGATCTGGGGAGATCGGTTTGTGTCCGCACTTACGGATTTATCCATAAACACCTCCTCCTGCTGCTCCCTGGACGTGAAACTCTCAACGATCCAGATCCTTTCGATAGATCCGATGGTAGTTGTTGCTCCTCCCAAGCTTTGGCTCTTTCTTCTAATGCTTGGAAAATTTCTCCAAGAATAAAGGCCTCGACCTTTGCCTTCTTTATTCTCTGTGAACTCTTCGACTTGAGTTCTCTCACACATATATGAAAGCGTTGTCCCTCCTGAGCTTTGGAAACTCTAAACTTTCCAAAGAGTTATGTGGATTCTACACTCCTTACAGTTATGGCTCCATGCGCTGAAAGCGCTACGCCTTCTGAGCTTATCCTTTGAATCCTTAAGGGATTCTTTGAATTTTTCACCTCTGTAGAGTCTTCATGCACACAAAGTGTTATCTCTCCTGAGATTCTCAAACACTCATATCTCTAAGGAAATAAATCCTTCTTCCTTTCTCCTGTAGATGGAGAATTTGGATGTCCTCCTGTCTATCCTTCACTCAAGCAACCTCCTGTTGAATCCTTCAGGGTGTTCACCAACCCTGTGAAGTTCCCTCAGTGGATTATTCCTCCAAAATATATAACTCAACAGAGTTCTCTTCTTGTGCCTATATGCACACTGTCTCAAGGCCTCCTAGAAGAGTTATACAGAACTCACAACAGAGTTCTTATGTGCACTCTTTGCACTTGGTTAATGCCCACCTGGCAGATCTTTACAAAACTCCTGAGATATTCTGCCTTCCTTTGAAATCACAACAGAGTTCTTCTGTGCACTCCTTGCACTGGCTCAATGCCCACCTGACAGAGCTTCACAGAACTCCTGAGAGATTCTATCTGCAACTGTGTTCTTCTCCACAGCCTTGCCTTCTGAGGTGTTCAACAACCTCATAGGTCTTCCCTAAATTGATGATTTCAGCTTCTGTGCCCACCTGACACGCCTATGTCTAACTCCGCAGAGTTCAGAAATGCACCCTCTGTGCACGACTATCAGAACCCGCAGCATTCTATCACACTCTCCTGGTGTGAAGCCTCAAATACCTCTCAATATTGAATCCAAAACAACTCTTGCAAATTCATAAACATAATGTACATTCATAGTATATAGAGAAAACTCACAGACATTCATTTAACATAGAAATATGCAGGAAAAACTATTGTTCGTATTAAAATGGAAAATGCCTGTTTGTACAAGGTGTTCCTGAGCACGACCTGTAACAAGGTCTTGGCTCCTTCTCTTCTACTCTCTACTCGTAGACACTCTACCATATACCATGAGATCCAATTACCATCCAAAGATATTTTACATGAGGAGTCTCTTAGAGCGCTTCCCTCCAACCTACCTACCCTATTCAATAGCATTGAATGGGTTGTCTAGTCCACAAATCGGATCTAGATCTCAGCCTTTACAAACATTTAAAGGCCTACCTACTCTAATGTCTGCACAAAGGCATGGCTCCATGGCTCAACAACCTACAACATTGATTACATTCAAATTCAAAATTGAAGATGAGGATGTGCCTCTCTTCAGCCTTGAATGCATGCGCTGATGTGGTTGGCTGACGTGGAGAGATGCTCCTGCATCATACTCCTCAGCTACAAAATTCATGAGCTCCTGCTCATGAGCTTCCCATATCAATTGTTGAAATCCTCCTAGATCCCAAACAAATTTCTGGAGTTGTTCATCTGCTCCATCTCCCTGTTGCTGCTGTTGTTGCTTCTTTCCTTCTGCTCAGCCTCTCCTTGCTGATAGTTTCTGTTGGCCCTACCATAAACCTTCTGATGTCTTATATCACCTCATCTAGCTACTCCAATGGCTAACCCTATTCATGCAGTCTCTCCAACTATAAAAATTTTCTGCAAATGGGCAGATCACTGTGATCTCCCATGCCTTCTTGATCTGCTACCAACTTCACTTGTTGGATGTGCACGCTCTGCACCTTCACCCTTCTCTCCAGTTCTTCAATTTGTTCATATAGATCAGCCAAAATAATGTTGTTTGATTCTTCTTATTATTCTTCTTCAAACTCCCAGGATGTAGTCTTTTCAGTCTCCTGGCTAAAAATATTGAGCCATTCCTTGGAATTCTCATCATCCTCTTCTTCTTCTACTTGGGCAGTCTCAAATACCTGCTCCAATTATTATTTCCTGGCAGTCTCAGCTGGCTATCGTTCTTCTCCTATTGTTGCCTTATCAACCACAACTTAGATTTCTGCCTCCTCTTGGGCAAATGATAGGAATATTTCGATTCCCCCAATCATCAGAAGATTCTCCCGATCTTCCTCCTTTTTCAACTACATCTACTGATCCAAACTCACCTCTAAGTTTATGAGACTCTCAGATAGTCTCATCTGTTCATCCTTTCCCACCTGGCAATATGGGATTTTCCAGCTGCTTCCTTGGCAGACTATGAGATCAACTGATCCCATCTTCATCAACACCCCTTGCTGAATTGAACTCACCTCCGAGTCCATGAGACTTTCATGCAGTCTCGTATTCTTATATCTTCCCACCTAGAAATTTGAGATGCTTCCACTACCCTCCTGGTAGTCTTTGAGATACCGTAACGACCTCATTTCATTGCCTAACTGGCAATGTGAAATTCCTTGTCTGTCCTCTTGACAGTGTGTGAGATATTCAGTTGATATCAACTCCATTCTCACCTGGAAATTTGGAATTTCCTCTCTACCCTCCTGGTAGTTCTTGAGATATCCAGTTGATCCCATTTCATTCTCTTCACCGAGAATTCTCCCAGTCTCTTGTTCACATATCTGAACCATTTCCTCAGTTCCATCGAGGTTTTCCATATGCCTCAACCATCCTCTTAACAACTTTCATTGTCTTATGACCATCAATTGCTTGACTGGCCATTTCGCTTTTTCCTTCCTCATGGGCCATTCATATACCCATCTTGGCTTGCCTTTCTGCTGCATTTTTAATGTAAGATTTTCTATGTCCGCCCTTATATTAGTGAGATCTTTATCTATTTTTACAAGCTTTTCTACTTTTCTCTTCCTCCCAGCAGACCTACGGTATTTAGTAGCCATGTTGTTGTCTTTGTATACCCTCTTGGAAAATCTGTTGCTCACTCCTGCAAACCTGAGTGCTTCAGCCTCTTCCTACAGTCTTGCTGACTATCTTCTCGATTTTTGCCTACTTGCGAACAATCACCATAGAGTCTTCAACAACCTTGTCTTCTTTTGCATCGCTTCACCTGAAATATACAAGTGAAGTCCAGTTATGATACCACTTGATGTGTGTATCAGAGTTCTCTCCTTCTCCATCTTCCCTTGCCTGAAATATACAAGAAAGAATCAAGCTCTGATACCAATTGATGGCGTTGCACCCAGGCACCTACCTCAGCAGGTCTCGCGCCTGACCTCCCAGTCTGAAGGATCGTTATAATTTCCCTTTCCCAAGACAAATCAACTCTTTCGATTCCCACTAGAATCTTTGTTAAATCCCAATCCATAGGTCCTTCCTTTACCCCTGTCACAGCTTCTGCACATGCCTGATCTCTCCCTGAAAGAAATTTAAGGTTTCGGGGTTTTCTGACTCCCGTTGTTGAGAACCTTTGTCTTCTCGACCTCCCGAAAGCCAAATCTCCGAAATGACGAAACAAATTTTTCGGCGACTAGCCCTGAGGGTTAAGTCTTGGCCCACATGGCCACTACACATAAAACCATGGCTCTATTTTTGGGGTCGCACAACCCAAGTGCTCATCCTCTCGTCCACTAGACCCCCAAAATGCCAATCCACGAAACCCCGATGCTCCGAAACGCTTTAATAGCCTTTAGCCCCATGGATATCTCCTGGTCCATGTGACCACTATTCCATATGACCGCAGTCCAATGTCTTTCGCGACTCAAGTGCCCGACCTCTTGGTCTCTCGACTCCCAAATTTTTGATTCCCGACCTATGAAATGACAAAGTGATGTCAGCTAGCCCCACAATGGAGCTTTCCATCTTGTCGAGGTTTCAGACTTCACATTTCCAAAATGCGCGTACTTCTTGTCCTCAGGATTCGTGAAACGTCGAATCATGAAATGCTAAAATGGCTCTCCTATCGGGATTTTTTCTGAATCCTTGGGTTTCTTCCATGCGTCTTCCTATGATGGATGGTCCTCAATAATTTCATGATTTTAGGTCTTGTGAACCCCTGTGACACAAATTATCTGTCAACTCGAAACCCCAATAGTCAAATTACTGACAGGTTCCCGATCTCTGCCACATGTCCCAACTGATGGACGACTCAGATCTGTTTCAAGGTTTTCATCCTGGAGATTCTCGATCTCCTATCCTCAAGACCTTCGATATCCCAATTTCCGAAATCTTGATAAACCAACTCTTTTGGGACTTTCTTCTCCCTGTTCATGAAGTCTTAACTCCCTTGCAGCTTCGATCAGGTCGGACGATTGATGGGTATTTGGATCAAGATCCAACGGTCCAGATCCGTCCTCCTTGTGCACTCCTCCTATTGCTCCCTAGATGTGAAAATATCAATGATCCAGATCCTTTCGGCAGATCCGATGACAGTTGTTTCTCCTCCCAAGATTTGGCGCTTTCTTTCGATGCTTGGAAGATTTCTCCAAGACTAAAGGCCTCGACCTTTGCGTTCTTTCTTCTCTGTGAACTCTTCGACTTGATTCCTCCCGCGCGTATATGAAAGCGTTGTCCCTCTTGAGCTTTGGGAACTCTGAACTCTTCAAAGAGTTTTGCAGCTTCTACACTCCTTACAATTATTTCTATGTGTGTTGAAAGAACTACTCCTCTTGAGCTTATCCTTTGAATCCTCAAGGGATTCTTTGACTTCTGCGCCTCTACAGAGTCTTCACACACACAAAGTGCTATCTCTCATGAGATTATCAAACACTCAGATCTCCAAGGAAATAAATTCTTCGTCCTTTCTCCTGCAAATGGAGAATTTGGATGTCCTCCTGGCTATCCTTCACTCAAGAAACCTATTGTTGAATCCTTCAGGGTGTTCAACAACCCTGCAAATATCCCTCAGTGGATTCTTCCTCCAAAATATAGAACTCAATAGAGTTCTCTTCTTGTTCATGTCTGCACACTGCCTCAAGGCCTCCTGGGAGAGTTATACATAACTCACAATAGATTTCTTTTGTGCACTCCTTGCAATTTCTCAATGCCCACCTGACAGAGCTTTACAGAACTCCTCAGAGATTCTGCCTTCCTTTGAACTCACAGCAGAGTTCTTCTATGCACTCCTTACACTGGCTCAATGCCCACCTAACAGAGCTTCATAGAACTCCTCAGATATTTTGTCTACAACTGTGTTCTTCTCCACAACCTTTCCTTCTGAGGTGTTCAACAACCTCATAGGTCTTCCCTAAATTGATGATGTCAGCTTTTGTGCCCACCTGGAACGCCTCTGTCTAACTCTGCAGAGTTCATAAATTCACCCTCTATGCACGGCTATCAGAACCCGCAACGTTTTGTCATACTCTCCTGGTGTGAAGCCTGAAAGGCCTCTCAAGCTTGAATTCAAAACAACTCCTACAAATGCATAAACATAATGTACATTCACAACATATAAAGAACACTCACATACATTCATTTAACACATAAAAATGTAGGAAAAACTGTTGTTCGTATTAAAATGGCAAATGCTTGTTTGTACAAGGTGTTCTTGAGAACGACCTATAACAAGGTCTCGGCTCCTTCTCTTCTGTTCTCTACTTGCAGACCCTCTACAATCTACCATGAGATCCAATTACCATCTAAAGATATTTTACATGAGGAGGCTCTTAGAGCGCTTCCCTCCAACCTACCTACCCTATTCAATAACATTGAATAGGCTATCTAGTCCACAAATCAGATCTAGATCTCAGCCTTTACAAACATTTAAAGGCCTACCTACTCTAATGCATGCACAAAGGCATGGCTCCATGGTTCAACAACTTACAACATTGATTACATTCAAATTCAAAATTGAAGATGAGGTTGTGCCTCTCTTTAGCCTTCAATGCATGTGCTAACGTGGATGGCTGGCTAGCTGGCTGACGTGGAGAGATGCTCCTGCATCATACTCCTCATCTGCAAAATTCATGAGATATTTCTCATGAGCTTCCCATCTCAGCTATTGAAATCCTCCTTGATCCCAAACAAATTTCTGGAGCTGTTCATTTTCTCCATCTCCCTATTGCTACTGTTGTTGCTTCTGCACTATTGTTGTTGCTTCTTTCCTTCTGCTTAGCCTCTCCTTGCTGACAGTTTCTTCTGACCCTACCATCATCCTTTTGATGTCTTCTATCACCTCATTCAACTGCTCTAATGGCTGGCCCTGTTCATGTAGTCTCTCCAGCTGCAAAAATTTTCTGCAAATGGGTAGATCATTGTGATCTCCCATGCCTTCTTCATCTGCTACCAACTTCACTTGTTGAATGTGCATGCTCTGCACCTTCACCCTTCTCTCTAGGGCTTCAATTTGTTCATACAGATCAGCCAGACTAATGTTGTCTGCTTCTTCTTCTTCTTCTTCTGCAAACTCCCAGGCTATAGTCATTTTAGTCTCCTGGCTAAAAATATTGAGCCATTCCTCAGAATTCTCATCATCCTCTTCTTCTTCTGCTTGGGCAGTCTCAAATACCTACTCCAATTATTCTTTCTTGATAGTTTTAGCTGGCTGTCCTTCTTCTATTGTTTTTTCCTTATCAACCACAACGTAGATTTCTTCCTCCTCTTGGGCAAATGATAGGAATATTTCGATTCCCCCAATCATCAGAAGATTCTCCCAGTATTCCTCCTTTGTCAACTACATCTGCTGATCCAAACTCACCTCTAATTTTATGACAATCTCAGATAGTCTCATCTGTTCATCCCTACCCACTTGGAAATATGGGATTTTCCTGCTGCTTCCTTGGCAGACTATGAGATCAATCGATCCCATCTTCATCAGCACTGCCCTCCTGAAAATTTGAGATGCTTCCACTACCCTCCTGGCAGTCTTTGGGATCCCGCAACAACCTCATTTCATTGCCCATATGGCAATGTGAAATTCCTTGGCTATCCTCCTAACAGTCTGTGAGATCTTTAGCTGATCTCAACTCCTTGCCCACCTGGGAATTTGGAATTTCCTCTCTGGCCTCCTGGCAATTCTTGAGATCTCCAGTTGATCCCATTTCATTATCTTCACCGAGAAGTGTCCCAGTCTCTGGTTCACATATCTGAACCATTTCCTCAGGTCCGTCGAGGTTTTTAGTAAGCCTCAACCATCCTCTTAACAACTTTCATTGTCTTATGACCATCAACTTCTTGACTGGCCATTTCCCTTTTTCCTTCCTCATGGGCCATTCATATACCCATCTTGGCTTGGCTTTATGCTGCATCCATAATGCAATCTTTTCTATGTCCTCCCTTATATCAACGATCTCTTTATCTATTTATGCAAACTCTTCTTCTTTTCTCTTCCTCCCAGTAGACCTACGGTCTTCAGTAGCCATGTTGTTGTCCCTGTCTGCCCTAATGGAAAATCTGTTGCTTACTCCTGCAAACCTGAGTGCTTCAGCCTCTTCCTGCAGTCCTGTTGACTGTCTTCTCGATTGCTTCATACCCGCGGACAATCACCACAGAGTCTTCAGCAACCCTGTCTTCTTTTGCATCACTTCACCTGAAATATATAAGTGAAGTCTAGATCTGATACCACTTGATGTGTGTATCAGAGTGCTCTCCTTCTCCGGCTTCCCTTGCCTAAAATATACAAGAAAGAATCAAGCTCTGATACCAATTGATGGCGCTGTACCCAGGCACCTACCTCAGTAGGTCCTGCGCCTGACCTCCCAGTCTTAAGGATTGTTCGAATTTCCCTTTCCCAAGCCAAATTAGCTCTTTCGATTCCCACTGGAATCTCTGTCAAATCTCAATCCATAGTTCCTTCCTTTACCTCTGTCACGACTTCTGCACATGCCTGATCTCTCCCTGATAGAAATTTCAAGTTTTGGGGTTTTCTGATTCCCATTGTTAGGAACCTCTGTCTTCTCGACCTCCCAAACGCCGAATCTCCGAAATGCAGAAACACCTTTTTCAGCGACTAGCCTTGAGGGATAAGTCTTGGCCCACACAACTACTACACATAAAACCATGTCTCTATTTTTGGGGTCATGCAACCCAAGCACTCAACCTCTCATCCACTGGACCCATGAAATGTCGATCCACAAAATGTTGATGCACCGAAATTCTTTAATAGCCTTTAGCCCCATGACTATCTCCTGGTCCATGTGACCATTATTCCATATGACCGCATTCCTATTTCTTTCGCGACTCAAGTGCCCGACCTCTTGGTCTCTCGACTCCCAAAGTTTTGATTCCTGACCTCCGATATGACGAAGTGACGTTAGCTGGCCCCACAATAGATCTTTCCACCTTGTCGGGGTTTCATATTTCGCGTTTCTAAATTGTGTGTACTTCCTGTCCTCAGGATTCACGAAAACGTCAAATCCCGAAATGTCGAAATGGCTCTCTTATCAGGATTTTTCCCAAATTCTTGGATTTCCGCCATGCGTCTTCCTATGATGGACGGTCCTCAATCATTTCTCAATTTCAGAACTTGTGAAACCCTGTGACACAAATTCTCTGTCAACTCGAAACCCTGCTAGCCAAATTACTGACGGGCTCGCAATCTCCGCCATGTGTCCCAATTGATGGATGCCTTACATCTGTTTCAGGGTTTTCATCCTGGAGATTCTCGATCTCCTATCCTCAGGACTTACGATATCCCGAATTTCAAAATCCCGATAAGCCAACTCTTTTGGGACTTTCTTCTCCCTATTCACGAAGTCTTAACTCCCTCGCAACTTTGGTCAGGTCTGACAGCTGACGGGTATTTGGATCAAGATCCAATGGTCCAGACCCATCCTCCTAGTGCGCTCCTCCTACAACTCCCTAGATGTGAAACTCTCAATGGTCCAGATCCTTTCGGCAGATCCGATGACAGCTATTGCTCCTCCTGAGATTTGGCGCTTTCTTCTGATGCTTGGAAGATTTCTCCAAGACTAAAGGACTTGACCTTTTCCTTCTTTCTCCTCTGTGAACTCTTCAACTTGAGTCCTCTCACGTGTATCTGAAAGCGTTGTCGCTCCTGAGCTTTGGGAACTATGAACTATTCAAAGAGTTTTGCGGCTTCTGCACTCCTTGCAGTTATGTCTCCGTGCGCTAAAAGCACTACTCCTAATCTTATCCTTCGAATCCTGAAGGGATTATTTGACTTCTGCACCTCTACATATTCTTCATGCACACAAAGTGCTATCTCTCTTAACCTTCTCAAACACTCAGATCTCTAAGGAAATAAATCCTTCTTCCTTTCTCCTGCAGATGGAGAATTTGGATGTCCTCCTGGCTATCCTTCACTCAAGCAACCTCTTGTTGAATCCTTCAGGGTGTTCAGTAACCCTGCAAAGATCCCTCAGTGGATTCTTCCTCCAAAATACAGAGCTCAACATAGTTCTCTTCTTGTGTCTTTCTGCAGACTGTCTCAAGGCCTCTTGGCAGAGTTATACAAAACTCACAGCGGAATTATTTTGTGCACTCCTTGCACTTGCTCAATGCCCACCTTGTATATCTTTACAGAACTCCTCGGAGATTCTACCTTTCTTTGAACTCACAACATAGTTCTTTTGTGTACTCCTTGCACTAGCTCAATGCCCACATGGCAGAGCTTCACAGAACTCCTCAGAGATTCTATCTGCAAATGTGTTCTTCTCCACAGCCTTGCCTTGTGAGGTGTTCAACAACCTCATAGGTCTTCCCTAAATTGATTATTTCAACTTCTGTGCCCACCTGGCATGCCTCTGTGTGACTCCGCAGAGTTTAGAAATGCACCCTCTGTGCATGGCTATTAGAACTCGCAACATTCTGTCACACTCTCCTGGTGTGAAGCCTCAAAGACCTCTCAAGCTTGAAGAAAAAAAAACTCCTGAAAATGCATAAACATAACGTACATTCACAACATATAAAGAACACTCAGAAACATTTATTTAACATAGAAATATGCAGGAAAAATTGTTGTTCGTATTAAAATGGAAAACTCTTATTTGTACAAGGTGTTCCTAAGCACGGTCTGTAAGAAGGTCTCGGCTCCTCCTCTTCTGCTCTCTACTCGCAGACCCTCTACCATCTACCATGAGATCCAATTACCATCCAAAGATATTTTACATGAGGAGGCTCTTAGAGCGCTTCCCTCCAATGCACCTACCCTATTCAATAGCATTGAATGGGCTGTCTAGTCCACAAATCGGATCTAGATCTTAGCCTTTACAAACATTTAAAGGCCTACCTACTCTAATGCCTACACAAAGGCATGGTTCCATGCCTCAACAGCCTACAACATTGATTACATTCAAAATCAAAATTGAAGATGAGGCTGCGCCTCTCTTCAGCCTTGAATGCACGCGCTGACGTGGCTGGTTGGCTGGTTGGCTGACGTGGAGAGATGCTCCTTGCATCACAGACTTACTGAGTTTATCGATTACAACCATAATCAAGTCATTCAATTTCTCTGTTTTAGGAAAACATGTAATAAAGTCTAGCGATATGGTCTCCCATTTCCATTCTGGTACTAGTAATGGTTGTAGTAGGTCGGCTGGATGCTGGTATTCGACCTTAACCTGCTAACAATCTTGCACCTAGCCAAGTACTCTGCTATTTCTCCCTTCATCTTAGGGAAAAAAAAAAGTTTTCTAAGTGTTGTTATCATTTTCTGGTATCCTCGATGACCAGAATACGGTTTCTTATGCACTTCGTCTAGGACTGTTATCTTTAACTCTATTGAATCTGGTATGTAAAGTCTATTTTTCAATCGTAATAGTCCATTTTTGTCGATACTCAGATCTGGTTTATCTGAGTTTGCGGTATTGTTTTGTAATTGTGCAATTATCTTAGTGTAATTTTCGTCATTAATCCATGTCGTCCTTATTCTCTCTTCCAAGCCACTTTCTGATCTACTGACATTTATTTCTAATAACCCGTGGACTCTTCTCCTTAAATCATATGCTACCTTGTTTTCCTTACCTTTTATATGTCTTACCTCAAAATCGAATTCGCTCAAGAAGGCTAGCCACCTTGCTTGCCTTGCATTAAGATTTGGTTGACTAAACAGATATTTCACACCGCTATTATCCGTCAATAATAGAAACTTTCTACCCATTATGTAATTTCGCCACATTTTTTAGGCGTGTATTAGTGCTGCAAATTCTAAGTCATGAGTGACATAGTTTTGCTCATGTTATTTTAGTTTCCAGGATGCATAGCAAATAACGTGTCCTTATTGAGTTAGGATACCACCTAGTCCTTCTTTACTCACATAAACATAGATGGTAAAGTCTTTATCTGGGTCTTCTACGTTCAAGATGGGTGTGGTTGTCAATAATTCCTTCAACTTGTTAAAACTATCTTGACATTTCTCTGACCAGCTTAAATTGGTCCCTTTCTTTTGTAAAGACGTGATAGGGTAGGCTATTTTGGAAAACACCTCTAAAAATTTGTGATCATATTCGTTGATTCCCATAAATGATCAGATATCCACTACATCCTTAGGTACCAACCATTCCATGATGGATTTTATTTTCTCAGGGTCAACTGCAATGCCTTCTGCAGAAATTACATGTCCTAGATATTGTATTTTATTTTGATAAAAATCACACTAATCAAATTCCGTGTATAGTTTGTGTTTCCTCGAGGTTTTTATAACTATTCTTAGGTGTTATTCATGTTCTTCCTTTGTTTTAGAATAGACCATAATATCGTCAATAAATACTAGTATGAACTTGTCCAAGTACTGGCTGAAAATACTATTCATTAGACACATAAATGTGGTTGGTGCATTAGTGAGTCTGAAAGGTATGACCATGAATTCGTAGTGTCCATATCTTGTTCGATTTTTTTTTTTGCTTATGTACTCATATTTTATCCTAACTCAATGATAACTGGATCGTAAATCCATCTTTGAAAAGATCTTGGCTCCACCTACTTGATCGAACAAAACATTTATCCTAGGTAAGGGGTACTTGTTCTTAATAATCACTTTGTTCAATTTTCTATAATCAATACATAGTCTTAGAGTAACGTCATTATGTTTCAAAAAGAGGATTGGTGCTCCCCCTGGTGAAACACTTGGTCTGATATACTCTTTGTCCAATAATTCTTGTAGTTGAATTTTTAATTCTGTCAATTCTCGTAAACTCAATTCACAGGGACTGTCCCCAAACTTATTTGTTAACAGATTTACTGGTTTACCATTGCTTTGCGTACTTGGATAATTGTAGTGAAAGTCCTTTCTAGGAAATATTTTTGCTTCATTCCGATAAGGAGTTGGTTGGTATCCCTTCTTCCATTGTTTAATTCAGTCTTGTTTCTTATCCTTCCAAGCTCTGGGAAACTCTGCCCATTATTTATACTGGTCATGGCACATTCGTTGTTTCCTGAATACTTCACTCAAGGACTTGAGGTTGTCAAACTCAATTCTATCCCTGTATAACTGTGGTAAGCATCTTAGGAACCGCTGGATTTTTACCTTGTCCTCTCGGATATAAGGTACAAACCTTAGTAATTCTAGGAATTTGTTCTTAAGGTCTTCGATTGTCATCTGACTAAGTCATAACACATAAAATTCTTTCGTTTTACTTTCATAGTAGCTTTAAGATAGGTATTGTTTATTGAAATATTTCTTGCAGTTTGACCATTCCATCTGTTTCTCTTTTAATCCCTTAGCCAAATTCAAATCTTGTCACCAGATGTTGGCCTTTCCTTTAAGATTGTAAATGGCCATTCTGTAATGACCTCCTCATTACGCCGACAAACCTCATATAACAAGTGCAAATTTTTGTGTGTGTGTGCATGTGTACAAGCGTAACAAGACATTATACTCTGCGTCGCCACATGACAACGCAGCATGACGCATGCAACTGCGATATCAACATAAAGATATAAGATGCACATCAACATCTGTTGGTAAAGAACAACAATCAAACGACCAAATAATAAGACTGACTACCCACCCGTCCTAGCCTGGAATGGTTAGGACCTCGAAGACACATAAGCAATGCTCAAGCCTAGGTTCCCATTGATTTTAACCATTTAAGGTCTCAGGGTTGGTGACTATTCTGAGGAACATGGAGGTGTCTACATCCCGCCTGACACTAGCAGACCCAGCTTACAATCTAAGGACATTTGCACTAACAACCCCATGCACCCCATACAAATACACATAATTAAAATCTATATCAATGGACTTATCAATATTCTTGATACATGTAAGGTTTTCAATCAAGAATTACATAAGGAAATCAACACGAGGGATTTTTCAATATTAAGTGGCATGCGCTCAAGGAAATGAAAATTAAGAAACACATTTCCAAGTCACTTTCATAACCCTACCGATGGGAGGAACTTCTAATAAACACTGCAACTTGAGCACCACTACTGATAAGTGTATATGGCAGTTACGACATGAAAACCATTAAAAACAAAAAAGGGATAGCAATTAATTAAGAAATTTTTGTTTTTCTTTATTTTATCCGTTTTTTTCTTTAATGCAATAAGAAAACATGTCTAGTTCTAAGAAATGAATAATAAAACAAATTCATTGATTCCATTAGTAAAACAGATATTAGATTTATATAACATCTATTTTCTTTTAAAGACTTGATCTCAAATAGTAAGAGAACCATTATTATATTTAAAATTTTATTGCATCAACCATACATTTATTTTGACAATACACTTATATATTAAGCAATATTTAAAAGCTAACTAGATTGTCAAAATTATGATTGAGCCATTAATCTTGTTAACCTCAATAATCATCTTAGACTGACTGCTACCATTAAAATGAATAATGAGGCGGTGAACAAGGCGTTTAAGGACAATAATCAGGCATCTAATGTAAGCGAATAACAAGGCACCCCGTTTTTTTTTTAAATAAAAGTAATTAATAATGCATTAATACTATTACTACCAGGTGGAATGATAAAATGAGGTAAGGACTGTGGCATAAATTTCACAGCCAAGCGAATGTCCTTTCCATTGTCGTTCATCTAACAATTAAAATTACCGCCTATTTAAAAATTTCTGCCAACGACTATCAATGAGATGGATTCTGTCAGGTTTAGAAAGGTTTCTACCAGTTCAATTATTACTGCACTTCTATCAAGAATTAAGGGGGCAAACTAAGGTTGAAAATCCATTTATGTAATTAAATTTAAGGCTCAGAGCCCAAAAAGGGGGTTTCCAAAATGGAAAAACATAGTGCAACACTCTAGCAAGTGAACTCGAAGAATTAAAATGCTAAAACATGGGTGATTCTACAGCCACACAGTCAGATTTTTCAGCAAAACGGTGGGGGCGTAAAAAGGTAGAGGGAATTTGGCTAGGAGATACCAATCGTGGGCATTAATTAAGGTAAAGCGGGAGTGAAATCAGACAGAGTCTGTGCAAGAATCTGAGTCTATGAATCAAGGTCAAATTATGGGCAAGCATTATAATGAAAATCATATGAAGCAGTGCGATCACCAAGAGAACTCCATCATAATTTTGTGGTCAACACAGTAGTTGTCATGTATAACTTAGCAGAGGATTGGGTTAGTTACAACCAAAATTCATAGGGAGAAGGGCACACACTACTAATAAAAGAAGCAACAGGTGAGAATGAAAGGACTTGCGCCAACCATCCCTTAAACAATAATTGACGCTGACCAAGATAGTTATATGATAAATTATAAGGATCGTTGGAGTGAAGCCGTGAAGTAACTCACAACATCCAAACAGATCAACCAATGCATCCAACACAAGGGAGATCACGCAATACTGCACACTCACATTCGTGGGCATCCAAAAACACAGTCGACCAGCCTTACTAAATGCCAGGAAGATATCACACAGTCAAAATCATGGTTCAGCTGAGCTAGGGTAAAAGAATTCGTGAGAAGAGCGTGCAGTGTTTAAATTTCTTCAATAAAAAAGGTTGTTTGTGGTAAAATAATTCGCTTCTACAGGAGTCGTAAGAGATTTAATTTAAACATAATTTACAGTAAACAAAATGGACATATTAACATTTTAAATTAGCATTCGAACATTAATCATTGAGTCTAAACAACCGAATCTATGAGATGTTTTTAAAAGAAAAACATCCCAACAAATTGACGAGCTGAGATTTAACCATTTACTAAATACCCTGAGTAAAATTTTATTAACCAAACACCCTAGTAGTCTAGAACGATGGACTTGTAGCCGAGTCAACACTGGGAAATTGATCAACTGACCAGAAGTTAAATACAAGGGTTGGTTGTGCGTAATTTCCCCCAAGACAAAAAGTGTAGTTGAAGGGTTGAGGACGAGATTATTTTCATTGGCTAAAATATGTAATAATGAAGTAAAGGTTCGTTGTTGTCAAGGAAAAACTTTATTTTCAACAAGGGTAAAACAAAGTGGGGGTGAGGGAGAATACATATTTCTTGCATTAACCAGAGATAAGGATAACCAAACTAAAAATCAAGAACTGTAGTAGAACTTTATACAAACTTAACATCAATTTTTAATTTTCCAAAATATGAGCAGATCCAAGCATACATCCTATTACCATCTACTCAACATAATTGAAAAACGTATTGTTGCCTGTTCGCTTGCCTTGAATGACATCCATGCCCTCTGTGCCTCTCCCGCTCGTCGATCATCGAGACTACACCGGTACCTCCCAGCCAACGCTAGGGGTACTCTGCTTCCCCCTTAGCCCCCTGAGCCGCAAAGGGGCCACACACTATCCATATGGTACGTCTAGCTCCTAGCTTGCCTTGCAAGGTCGAGCTACCACTCCTATCTGAGTTGGGAAATACCAACTCCCCACAAGTAAATCAGTCAAGTCACTAATCTGACAGCGTAACGTTACGCTAACAATCGATCCCCCAACTTCCAAAATTTTATTTTATTTAAAATTTTTTTTAAATCTTCTAATAATTCTCCTTGGCACAAGTGTCGTTCATCCCCCACTTTCCTCCAATAATTATTTTCTTTAAATTACTAATTGTCTCATTTCCCTCAGCCACCTAGAGTTGCTCCTAAATTTACTCCTAGGTGTTCCTAGATTCCCTTACAGGTTTAAATACTTTCCCTAAAATGAACTTGATAATTTAGTTCAATTTAGAAGGTTCTTAAATGCACATTCTATACTACGTTGACCTCGATTTTTACCATAATTCCCCCTCTTTCCCTTATTAGGTTTCCTCCATTCCTTAGTTTCCTAATTTTTATTATTCCCTTCTTTCCCCTTTTTATTAGAGCCAAAATGCCAGTTGTGCAAATTAACCTCTTTTCCTCTTTATTAATAATTTAATATCTTTTACACTTTCACAAGTTAAATAATTAAATTCTTCTTTACCCCCCCTTTTTCCACATATTTTATTTAAGTTCTTACTCTCTTCATTTTACCCAAAAATTTATGAAGTCCACAATTATTACTTAAGTGGTTTTTTTTCTTATTCTAAACTTTATTATTTTATTTTTAGAGAGATAAATTCTTACGGGTAAACAAAATTTTAGCTGTAGTGAAGTTTTAGACTTAGGACTTAGATTTTGAACTATGCAACATTAAAATTGGGAAGTTGTTTTGAAATTTCTTAAAGAGATATTAGTCTTAGGGCCATCTAGGTTCATTCCTTTAACATCATCAACACAACGTGCCCTTTAGGAAGCACTACATGGTCCAATGGTCCCACTCGCCTCTAGTGTTTCTTTTTAACGACGTGCCCTTCAGGATGCACCACGTGCTCCAAGGGTGCCACTCGCTTCTTGACTGATTGGTAGACATCAATAACCCCTGGAGTCAATACTCCGCTAGGAGAACTTGTGGGAGACTAAGGGTTTCTAAGGAATAAGGCCCCTTCCTTATTGCGCACCCCTTAGAATCATCGTGAGCGACTGTCGCAGTCTGCCCTCACAACATCGTGGGTCCTCTCGAACTAGGTAATCATTAACATACATTTTGAGCCATGACAGGAGTGCTAGTAGGATGTGGCAGGGATGTTGTCCACACCTCTCCCTTAACCTCTCTGGTAGTCGTGTGTGTGGCCCCTTTACTCCATATGTGATTCTGGTCGGCAAGCTATTGTCAGCCTGCATCATCAACAGTCATGTCAGACATGTCCACATCATATCATCTAATCCAATGTACTAAAATCACAGTAAAACAATCAAACCCCAATAACACACTCCCTGACTCGATCTGGAGTCCAAGGGGTTCCATCGATGCCTCATCATCCTATAGGTCCAAAACCCTGGACACTCTGTAAAACGAAGTCAATAGCACATATCTATGTCAATCCAGTAAAACATCATGTCATCTATCATAATGCATCATAATCAAGGACAAAAGTTTTAATATCATAATAGTCTGGATCACTTGCGAGCAAGTGTCCTCAAAGAATAAGTTTTCTCACTGCACCAGAGCGAGATGTTACATACACCCCCTCTTGGTCTAAACTTTGTCCCAAAAGTTTCTAAGTACAAATGTTGAAATACATGTATCACAGTATCATATGTCTATCTATCAAACAAAAATGGAAATTGTTGGCGCATATCATATGCGTCCTCCCAGGTCACCGAGTGCGGACTATAATTGTCCCACTGGACCTTGTCCTGATCTATCGTTCGACGTCGTAACTGTCGAACACGGTGATCTAAGATGCGGATCGGCTCAGCCGTGAGCACTCCCTCATCTGATACCTGCAAAGAACTCATGTCAATGACATGTGTAGGATCACTAATGTAATGTCTCAGAACAAATACATGAAAAACATCGTGCATATTCCGCAAGGAATCAGGCAAGCCTAGTCGATAGGCCACGATCCCCTTTCTCTCCACAATCTCGAAATGTCCCATGAACCTAGGAGAGAGTTTATCTCCCTTCCCAAACTTAATTGAACTCTTATGTTGTTTAACCCACAAGAATACTCGATCGTTGACCTCATAACTATGGTCGCCTCAGTGCGCATCGACATGACTCTTCTATCGATCTTGCGCTTCTTTAATCCTTTGTCCTATGGTTTGCATTTGTTCTTCCATTTATTGGATCGCTTCTGGTCCCACTAGGACCCTATCCTCAAGCTGATCCCAGGTCAAAGCCATCTGACATTGTTTCTCGTAGAGAAACTCGAAAGGCGCCATCTTAATGGTGCTCTTGTAACTATTATTGTAAGCGAACTCCACTAGTGGCAAGAATTCTTCCCAACGCTTTTGTTGGTCCATCACGTACATGCACAACATGTCCTCCAAGGTTTGGTTCATTCGCTTGGTCTGTCCATCAGTCTTTGGGTGATATGAGATACTAAAGTTAAGTTGGGTTCCCAAGGCCTCTTGTAAACTCGTCCAAAATTGTCCAGTAAACACCGATCCTCGATCGAATATAATCCTCTTAGGCACGCCATGCAGCCTCCCAATATCACTGAAGAAAAATCTAGCTATGTCAGGTGCCTAATATGTCATACATACATGAATAAAGTGAGCACTCTTCATCAGAGTGTCTACTACTATGAAAATCGAGTCATGTATCCTTGCCGTCAGTGGCAATCGAACATTGAAATCCATCGAAATAACCTCCCATTTCGATTCCGGAATAGTGTGTGGTTGTAGTAATCCTATTGGGTGTGTATGTTTAGCCTTTACCTACTGACACTCTAGACATCTGGCCACATAGTTGACTATGTCGGCCTTCATCCCCTTCCAGAAGAATAAGTGTTTAAGTTCTTCCCTCATCTTCGTGACTCCTGGGTGAGCCATGTAAACTGCTCTATGAGCCTCGCTCGGGATCAACATCCTCAACTTGTCGTTTGGTGGTACATAAATTCGACTTTTAAACTTCAATAAACCATCGCTATCAAATGAAAATCCCTCATATCATGGTACCATCATTGCGTTTTGTCCGATAAAACCCTTGACCTCTTTGTACCAGTCATCGTCACACAATAAAGTGAGAATCTTCTTACGTAGATTCGTCTGAAGAGGTAACACCGAAAAGATGCATTGTCTCCGAATCAAAGCATCCGCCACTCAGTTCACTGTTCCCTTTATGTAAGTTATCTCAAAGTCGTACTCGCTAAGCAATTCCAACCAATGTCGTTGTCGCGCGTTCAGGTCGCTTTGCATAAAAATGTGTTGTAGTCCACAATGATTAGTCTTTAGTTCAATTTTTTGTCCAACAAGGTAGTGTGTCCAAACCTTCAAGGCATATATGATGGCTAATAACTCCAAATCATGCGTCGTGTAGTTCTCCTCATGCCCACTCAATTTCCTCAAAATGTAAGCGATTACTCGTCCGTCTTGCATAAAGACTCCGCCTAAGCCTTCCTTGGATGAGTTTGTGTATACCAAAAAGTCCATCTCCATGTCAGGGACCTTTAGTATCAGTGCTATTGTCAACAACTCTTTAAGCCTCCTAAACTATTCTGCGCATTTCTTGGTCCAAACAAACTTCTTGTTTTTCTTCTGCAATTCCGTGATTGGATTTGCTATCTTTGAAAATCCCTCGAAAAACCATCGATAGTATCTTGATAAACCCATAAAGCTACACACTTCCGTGACATTCATCAACGCAGGCCATTCCATAATAGCCTCGACCTTGGTTGGATCCATGGCGATGCCTTCGTCGGAGATGACATGACCTAAGTAGTGAATCCTTGATTGATAAAAAGAGCATTTGGACAATTTCCCATACAATTTGTGCTCTCGCAGACACTTTAGTACTACCCGCAAGTGCTCATCATGCTCCTCTGTCGTATGAGAGTAAATCAAAATATCGTCAATGAACACTTGGATGAACTTGTCCAAGTACTCGCAGAACACCCCCTTAATGAAACTCATAAATACTCCTGGGGCGTTTGTCAGTCCAAATGGTAAAATAGTAAACTCATAGTGTCCAAACCTCGTCTTAAAGGCGGTCTTAGGGACGTCATCCTCCTTGATCCGCAACTGGTGATACCCTGATCGAAAATCAATCTTGGAGAACATCGTCGCACCCTTCATTTGATCAAACAGATCATCAATTCTTGGAAAGGGATACTGATTCTTGATCATGGCCTTGTTCAGTTGACGGTAGTCAATGCAAAGCCTCCACAATCTGTCCTTCTTTCGTATGAAAATAACCGGTGCACCCCATGGTGACACACTAGGATGTATCAGTCCTAGGTCCAACAACTCCTTCAGTTTCATTTTCAACTCTTGTAAATTCGGGGTCGACATTCGATAATGCGTTCTTGCTATCGGTTCAGTCCCCAGTTTTAGGTTTATGGTAAACTCCAATTCCCTCTTCGATGACATCCCAGGTAACTCCTCCAGTAACACGTCCGTAAACTCTCTCACCACCGAAAGGTGTTCTAGACCTTCCGCTACTCCCTTCTCGTTCAACGCAAGGATCGCATAAAGATTGCACCCCTTGCACATACTCTTCTGTAACTGTAAGGAAGAGACAAACCTCAAGGAAAATCCCTGGTTCCATCCTACAATCACACACATCTGTCCCTCGTCATCGACGAATCTCAACCATTTTGTCTTACAGTTGAGTATTGCCTCATGCGACTCCAACTGGTCCATACCAATCACAGCATCATAAGATCCTAATATCATGACGTACAGGTTGGCCCTCGTGACAAACTCTCCCAGGTTAAGGGCACAACTCGTAAACTTTCCTCCAACCTTCTGTTTGGCTCCCGAAGCCATCTCTATGAAGCTAAAATCATCATGTTCAACTTCCTTTACCTTAATCATTTTTAGCGCTGCACCAAAAATGAAACTCTCGGTAGCACCGAGATCTATTAAAATACTAAGGGTCTGGTCAGCGACGGTACCTCTCACCTCGAGCACAGTCGACTGATGCTCTACCTGGCGGTTATTGACCGCTGCATGAATCCGATGGGTCTTGCCCATATCTCCCACTGTAGTGGGTCCGACTGATCTAGACTCTCTGGTCCTCTCTATAGGACTGTCGCACTGGTAGTGTGGCTCCCCACATGTCCAACACCCCTTCTTCGGCCTAGTAGTCTCGGTACCCGAAGTAGAAGATGACAACACATCGACCTGTAACCCTGGTCTGTTTTGCTGAACATGCCTAAACTGTTGTTGTTGTGGGAGATGCTACTGTTGATGATGTGGTCCCTGATAAGGTGTCTACTACTGAGGCAGTTGTCACTGGGGTGTAGAGAAAGTGGATCCCCTCTAGACGCCATGATATCCTGACGTATTTCTCGCTGATGTCTGGTGCTGCGGTGTTCCAAATAAACCCTGCCCTGCTGGTCTTGCTGGAGTCCTGGTCTGACCTCCACTGATAAGCTCCTCCTCGGCTATGAGGGCCTTATGTATAGCATCGTGAAATGTTTGAGGCATAAAAATCCTAACCTTTGCATGCAGGCTATTGTTAAGGCCGAATACGAACTTGTTGACCTTAAGTTTCTCAGTGTTAAGGTGTGAAGCATAAAGGAGAAACTCCATAAAACGTGCCTCATACTCGGGCACCATACGACCTCCCTATCGTAAGGCATTGAACTCATTGAGCTGATGCTCAATGAATTCCTCTGAAAGGTACCTCTTTCGGAACCGTTCTTTGAATAGTTCCCATGACATGTCTTCGATGGCCATGTTCATCTGGGGTAGGAGTGTCTTCCACCATAGAAGAGCGCTCCCCTTCAGTTGAAAAACCATCATGCAGACCTTCATGTTGGAGGTATAATTGTGAAGTGTGAAGCACATCACTATGTTCTCCAACCATGCCTTGGCGGCGGCGTCGTCCGGGGAACCAAAGAACTCAGGAAATTTGACCTTCTCGAGTTCATAGTGAATGCTACCAGTAACATCCGGTGCGCGCGACGGAACCTCAGCGGGCGCTAACGCTCTAGCCTCATCTCTGTCCAAACGGATGATCAGTCCCTCAGACATGCACTGAAAGGATCTCATCATCCTGACTACATCTCCAACTACTATCTTCTCCTGTCCGAGAACCTGCTTGTCTCCTTGGGGATTAGACCCCTCAGGTGTGGATTCTACTGGAGGCGTCACGCCTCCTCCCCTAGCACCCTGTCGTCTACCTCCACAATGTCCTCTAACCATGATTACCTGGATGAACACAAGTCAATGGAATTATCAACAGTATAATCAAATCATAACAACGAAAGTCATAGCGATCCCAAGTCACAGGTTGAACCCGCTCTAATACCATATGTAACAACCTCCGCGTTACGCCGACAAACCTCTTATAACAAGTGCAATTTTTTTTTTGTGTGTGCATGTGTACAGGGGTAACAAGACGTTATACTCTGCACTGCCACATGACGATGCATCATGACGCATGCAACTGTGATATCAACATAAATATCTAAGACGCACATCAACATCTGTCAGTAAAGAACAACAATCAACTGACAAAATAAGAAGAATGACTACCCGCCCGTCCTACCCTGCAATGGTTAGGACCTCCAATACACATAAGAAATTCTCAAGCCTAGGTTCCCATCGATTTTAACCATTTAAGGTCTCAGGGTTGGCGACCGCTCTGAGGAACATGGAGGTGTCTACATCTCGCCCGACACTAGCAGACCCAGCTTACAATCTAAGGACATTTGCACTAACAACCCCACACACCCCAGAAATATACACATAATTAAAATCTATATCAACAGACTTATCAATATTCTTGATACGTGTAAGGTTTTCAATCAATAATTACATAAGGAAATCAACATGAGGGATATTTCAATATTAAGTGGCACACCCTCAAGGAAATGAAAATTAAGAAACACATTTCCAAGTCACTTTCATAACCCTACCGATGGGAGGAACTTCTAATAAACACTGCAACTTGAGTACCACTATTGATCAGTGTATATGGAAGTTACGACATGAAAACCATTAAAAAAAAAAGCGATAGCAATTAATTAAGAAATTTTTGTTTTTCTTTATTTTATCCCTTTTTTTTCTTTAATGCAATAAGCAAAAATGTCTAGTTCTAAGAAATGAATAATAAAACAAATTCATTGATGCCATTAGTAAAATAGATATTAGATTTATATAACATCTATTTTCTTTTAAAGACTTGATCTCAAATAGTAAGAGAACCATTATTATATTTAAAATTTTATTGCATCAACCATACATTTATTTTGATAATACACTTATATATTAAGCAATATTTAAAAGCTATCTAGATTGTCAGAATTATGATTGAGCCATTAATCTTGTTAACCTTAGTAATAATCTTAGACTGACTGCTACCATTAAAATGAATAATGAAGCAGTGAACAAGGTGTTTAAGGAAAATAATCATTCATCTAATGTAAGTGAATAACAAGGCCCCCCGTTTTAAAAAATAAATAAAAGTAATTAATATTGCATTAATATTATTACTGCTAGGTGGAAAGATAAACTGAGGTAAGGAATGTGGCATAAATTTCACATCCAAATGACTGTCCTTTCTGCTGCCATTCATCTAACAATTAAACTTACTGCCTATTTAAAAATTTATGCCAAGGACTGTCAATGAGCTGGATTCTGTCAGGTTTAGAAAGGTTTTTTCCAGTTTAATTATTACCACACTTCTATTAAGAATTAAGGGGGAAACCTGAGGTTGAAAAACCATTTATGTAATTAAATTTAAGGCTGAGAGCCCGAAAAGGGGGTTTCCAAAATGGAAAAACGCAGTGCAACACTCCGGCAAGTGAACTCGAAGAATTAAACTGCTAAAACGTGGGTGATTCTATAGCCACACAGTCAAATTTTTCAGCAAAATAGTGGAGGTGTAAACAGGTAGAGGGCATTCGATTGGGAGCCACCAATTGTGGGCGTTAATTAAGGTAAAGCGGGAGTGAAATCAGATAGAGACTATGCAAGAATCTACGTCTATCAATCAAGGTCGAATTTTGGGCAATTATTATAATGAGAATCAGATGAAGCAGTGCGATCGCCGAGAGCACTCCATCGTAATTTCGTGGTCAACACGATAGCTGTCACGTATAAATTAGCGGAGGATTGGGTTAGTTACAACCAAAATTCATAGGGAGAAGGGTGCACACTACTAAAAAAAAGAAGCAACAGGTGTGAATGAAAGGACTTGCGCCAACCATCCCTGAAATAATAATTGACACTGATCAAGATAGTTATAGGATAAATTATGAGGATCATTGGAGTGAAGCCATGAGGTAACTCACAACAGCCAAACAAAGCAGCCGATGCATTCATCACAAGGAGGATCATGCAATACTGCACAGTCACATTCGTGGTCAACCAAAAACACAGTCGACCAGCCTTACTAAACACTGGAAATAAATCACACAGTAGAAATCATGGTTCATCTGCGCCAGGGTAAAAGAATTCATGAGCAGAGGGCGCAGTGTTTAAATTTCTTCAATCAAAAAGGTTGTCTGTGGTAAAAGAATTCGCTTCTATAGGAGTCGTAAGAGATGTAATTTAAACATAATTTACAGTAAACAAAATGGACATATTCATATTTTAAATTAGCATTCGAACATCAATCATTGAGTCTGAACAACCGAATCTCTGAGATGATTTTAAAAGAAGAACATCCCAACAAATTGACGAGCTGAGATTTAACCATTTACTAAACACCCTGATTAAAATTGTATTAAACAAACACCCTAGCAGTCTGGAGTGAAGGAATTGTAGCGGATTCAACACCGAGAAATCGATCAACTGACCAGAAGTTAAATACAAGGGTTGGTTGTGCGTATTTTCCCCCAAGATAGAAAGTGTAGTTGAAGGGTTGAGGACGAGATTATTTTCATTGGCTAAAATATGTAATAATCAAGTAAAGGTTCGTTGTTGTCAAGGAAAAACTTTACTATCAACAAGGGTAAAACAAAGTGGGGGTGATGGCGAATACATATTTCTTGCATTAACCAGAGATAAGGATAACAAAACTAAAAATCAAGAACTGTAGAATAACGTTATACAAACTTAACATCAATTTTTAATTTTCCAAAATACGAGCAGATCCAAGCATACATCCTATTACCATCTACTCAACATAATTGAAAAACATACCATTGCATGTTCGCCTACCTCGAATGACATCCACGTGCTTTGTGCCGCTCCTTCTCACTGACCGTCGAGACTACACCGGTACCTCCCAGCCAACGCTAGGGGTACTCTGCTTTCCCCTTAGCCCCCCGAGCTACACAGGGGCCACACACTATCTAGATGGTATGTGTAGCTCCTAGCTCACCTCGCAAGGCCAAGCTACCACTCCTATCTGAGCTGGGAAATCCCAACTCCCCATAAGTAAATCAGTCAAGTCACTAATCCGACAGCATAACGTTACGCTAACAGTCGATCCCCCAACTTCCTCCTCCTTCCTCTCTTTTATAGAGTTTTATAACTTCCAAAACTTTATTTAATTAAAGTTTTTTTTTTTAAACTCTTCTAATAATTCTCCTTGGCACAAGTGTCGTCCATCCCCCACTTTCCTCCAATAATTATTTTCTTTAAATTACTAATTGTCTCATTTCCCTCACCCACCTAGAGTTGCTCCTAAATTTACTCCTGGGTGTTCCTATATTCCCTTACAGGTTTAAATACTTTCCCTGAAATGAACTTGCTAATTTAGTTCAATTTAGAAGTTTCTTAAATGCAGATTCTTTACTATGTTGACCTCGCTTTTTACCATAATTCCCCCTCTTTCCCTTATTATGTTTCCTCCATTCCTTAGTTTCCTAATTTTTATTATTCCCTTCTTTCCCCTTTTTATTAGAGCCAAAATGTGTTGGAAGACTGATTGTTGTCATTGATGTCAACCCTAGTCATGGGTTTTGGACCGCAGGATTGATAAAGGTATTTGGACATGAAGGAAAATGCACATGCATATCCAACACCCATGAATGGATAGTATACATCATGCTATTTCCGGTGGTATGTGGCATGTCACATGGATCCTCATGGTTGAGGAGAAATGAATTTTTGAAGATGACTCAAAGTAAATTGAAAAATGAAGTACATGTAGGCCCTGAAAATAATTAAAGAAACTAATTACAAAATAAGAAAGTGTCAGGTCAGACCTAATGTTAAAAGGAAGTGACATAAATGGTATAAATAAATATCATTATACATTCATTTTATACAAGTCGAATTTCAGAGGGAAGAATAAGTAAAAGAAGGTCGGATTTCAAGGGAGGATGAAGTCTTTTGGTGATGTGTTCT
>ML786169.1:161982-209847 GCA_009831015.1 Picea engelmannii | reverse complement strand
ATGACATGGGTAATAAATTTAAGAGGGTTAATAATTTTAATTTGTTTAATTAAATGATTTACGTATACGGAGGGGATAAGAAACATTAAATATAAGGATAAGAAACATTAAATAAGAGGATAAGACATTAAATAAGAGGATAATATAATGAATGTAGGGATAAGGAAATTAATGAGGAGGAAAGGGTCGGTGAAGGAGGGATATGACGGGAGGAGTCTTACGGGAAGGGCATGATTATTTTGGGGAGGAGGAAGAATTATGGGAAAGGCGAAAGACTGTATGTCAGAGGATTATTTTTCTAATGTGGGGAGTTTGTTTTAGGGGTTTTTGGTGAACCAAAAGCAGGGAACACCGATTTTCTAGGGATTTTGGGCACGGGGTCCAGGATATACTTACGATATCTTGAAGCTAGGAAGTTGGACAAGTTGCTCCTAGCTGGAAGGGAGGAAACACGGTTTGGGTAGAGTTGGTCAGCGCATCAGGTAGCAGAAAAGAAGAAGGCTAGACAGCCAGGTCAACGGAGAAATTAGCATCAGGAAGAGGTAATTAAATTTTATTATGTTAAGTTATTTTTCATGCTATAAATAGATTTGAATTCCAACAGAATTTTAATGCTTGTAGGATGTGAATAAATGATTTACGCATAAAGAAAGGAAATATATGTTAAATTGTATGAAATTTTTTATTTTACGGCCACTACACATGGCATAAGAGTTGTAGTTTAAAATATGGGACCACGGGCCTACCTACCCACCCATCCTCTTGATTGAAAGCTATGGTATGTGTCCTATAAACAACCCTGAAAACCTACAACCTGAAGCCCTTTAATTACAACCTTGGAAACCCTTAATTTAGAGCCCTTAAAGGCCAGGAATAATGCAGAATTATTGAAAAAAAAAAAGACACCTAAAACCCTAGAGAATGACAAGAGTGTCTCAGAAACCCTAAGAGAACAACTTAATTAAATCGTGAATAAGAGACAGTGTTGCAGAAAAGATATCATTTCCATTTGAGCCAACTATATGTTAACCTGTTCAAGCCATTTGTTTATCTGTAAGAGTTCGTTCCTGCAACCAAGACATATAACTAAGAGGGTGACGGTTTGATTACATAAATCTGTCTAAATAACAAATTATAAGAATAAAAAAAAATAATAAATAAATAAACAAATAAAGCTATAATGGTTGCACCTAAAAATGGCAAGATTTAACTTCTACAATAATCACTGCCAGCACACCAGTTAGAAAAATATAATCCGGTGCTATAGTCATCCTAAATTCTTATGCAAATGAAAATACAGAATAGTTTATATTTAATCTACAGCTGTAGAAAGTTTGGGTAGAGAAAGATTTTGTATTGGCATAGGCAATCATTTAGGTGTCTCTTGGTTCCAAAAGGGCTTTAGTCAATGGCCACAAATTATGCTTCCAAATTCAATCATCCTAGAGGTTGTTGTGTTACCACTCGGATCCACCACAGACAATTAGAGGCGCTTCTATTATGGATTTGGGAAAAAAAAAAAAGATTGCAGAATATGCATCAAGGATTAGTCCACACAGAAATTATTGGATTTATATTAGATTTTTAATTAAATAAAGGAATTATTCCATTCCTTTAAATTAACCATCCAAATGTTGTTGATCACATCCCTTTACTGGATGAACAGAAGCAAGGTGCTTTCTACAACTGCAATGATGAATTGAATCTAAACATTATACTGAATCTGCACACTAGTAAATACCCATTGAAACCCAAATTTATTTAACATGTACTTAGAAGTTTGTGAATCTCAACAATGCATCTCTCTAGTTCACACAAAAGGGTCAGACATATCAAATATTGAAACTTTTGAAGGAATTAACTTTTGGCTCTAAAGCTAATGGACCGTAGTTTCCTAAAGACAAAAGCCCAAAATTAAGCATAAAACACAGGATTTAACTTAGATATAAGCCATGTTGTGATGAATTCAACCCTTAGATAGTGCTTATAATTCTTGCTTACAGACCATTTACTTATGCAAGTACTCCCTTGAACCATGCCATTTATTTAGACAAGTGATCCCTTATTGACCAGAACCATCAGCAAAAAGATTATAAAACAATAAGGTATACCTGAAACACAAAAGCCCAATAATAATCATAGTGGCACGGATACCTCGTTCGCTCGAAAGCTAACAAAACATTCTTGGCATTATAATTCATAAAGCCAAGCTAACAAATCTTGGAGGACCAAAGATCTACACAGTGTGTTGATACAGGAGAAGGCTTTATGATAGAGAAATGAGCGATGAAGAACCCCGCTATCCCACACAAGAATCGAGAGTTTTGCGTTGCACACCCTCTTTTCCAGAGTGGAGAGATAGCGAGGAAGCACCACCAGAGCAGCATGAGCAGGTTTCTATTGCTACGCAACAATAGAAATCTGGGATGGAATTTCACGTCTGTGAGGGTAAAGATCTCGCTCGTTACATGGGATCTAAAGCATCCGGCATAGCGAAGCATTCTATTCCTTTAATTCTGCATTAACGAGTAGAGTGCTACAATGCCATTCATCATTTTCGATCTACATAAGCCAAAGCCCATAGCACTGGTGACGTCTCCGACATAAATGCGACGAGAAAACAAAATTTTTATTAATCAATAAAAAGAAATGAAGGTTCAAGTCAAATATCAAGTGAAGAATCCAAGTAACGGAAAAACCCACACCAAGGAGGTAGCCAAGATCATGCGGTACGCGTCCACCAACACAATGCGACCTGCAACCAAAATACAACACTGGTTAGTCAAAAAAAAAAAACAACAACACAAGATCAAACAACATACCATAAGTAGCCATACAACATGTCCAACTATCCATTACACAACACAAAGACCAGCGCCAAGCCCATGAGATGTGCACCAAGCACCAGTGACCAATTCCAGAGAAAAAACAATATACAAGCCTAGCGCCAAATGTGAATCCCATGAGGAACTATGGAGCGTGCATCAACCAAATGAACGAGAGCTCACTCGCCTCCAAGCAGAGTGCAGAGGTGGAAAAGGAAGGAGGCGAAAGTGAAGGACACGTTTAGGGTTTGGAGAGCTAGGTGTAGGGTTTTGGAGGGATAAGGGTGGGCACGTGGGCCTCATGCAAGGGCCCACTGCCCGACTCTAGGTTTTTCTATTCATTTATTATTTTAATTTTTCCTTATTTTTTATTTATTTTGTAATCGTTTTATTCTAATTTTTCATTTTATGTTATATTGGTTTATTGTTATTTTTATAATTTTGTTTTATAAATAAAGAAAAAAGAGAGAAGATATTTTATTAAAGACATTGTTATTATCTTTAATTAAGGGTTAAAATATTAATGTTTAATTTAGGTTAAATATTAATTATTTAATAACAATAATATTTAAATCTAAATACATATACTAGTGATAACTAATCAATTAATTAATGAGAATAATTAGGAAGATTAATTAATTTAAGTGGTTAATTGAATTAGGGATCAGCTAGGTGATTAGTATGTAAATTAAATAAATCAGATTCTATTTCGAATTAGGGATTTAAAATTTTAATTAATTAATTTAAACATATTATATAAAAAAAAAAAATGTTACAAAAGGGGGGTGATATGGAGTCTATGGGTTTTGAACCCATGACCACCACCCACTGCCTAAGCCTTAAGGAACAACCAAACACCAATGCACCATGTATGTGCCTTGGAGAAAAAAACAATAATAATTAAATTTATTGGGAGGATTAAGTAAATTAGTGATTAATTAATTAACACTAATAATAATATTAATTTTCAGGAATACATTGAAAGTGTTGATTAAGGTGATTGAAACATAGGATTAAGTTTAGTCTAGATTATTAGTCTTTAATAATTAATAAACATAATGTTGGAAGTCACCTTAATCAGTTGTAAGAAAAAAGTTTAAAGGACTTAGACTAGGACAAGCGTGAAGGAGGCAACATACGCACTAGGAGAGTAAGCAAGTGGAATTGATGAATTTGGTGCAATTCTAGCGTGGCTATAAGGAAAGGGAACCAATAGCTTCTTTTGTTTAGGCGAATAAATCAATCTTAGACGCTTAATCCTAATCCTAACCCAGCCAATCCCCTAAAGAGAGTAATGTATGTTTATAGACAAGTAAAGAAAATCTTACGCCTAACCCTCTTTCTAGTTTGAGAAGAACCAATTTGAAACGTCCTTGAACTCACCCTAAAAAATTTGGTTGATGCAGGTTAAATAATACAATATGGTCAGGACTCGAGGGAGTCGAGGCAGGGGAGCATCGTCTCAGGCACTTCCAACGCCGCCAGCACCTCCGCCACCATCGCCCAAACTAGCTCTCATACTACGCTCGTTGGAGGCCATTAATGAGACTTTAAAGGGGTGACAACCAGCAGGGACCGAAGTGGAACCCACACCATCTGGAACGGGTAATCCTAAAGAATCAAGGGATTCAGGGGGAGGACCTCCACCTGAAGACATCACGCGATAATTGCAGAAGATCAAACTTCCAAAGTTTTCCTGGGGTCGCGCCAGTGAACGCGCGGAAGCATGGTTGGAAGGCATGACAAGGTGTTTTTCCTTAAGGGACTATGCATCCAACTCAAAGGCGAAGATTGCAATTTTTCAGTTAAGAGACAGTGCCTCAAACGGGTGGGGAAACCTGGAAAGACAGTTGCACCTTACCCCAGACACAGTATCTTGGGAACTTTTCGAGGAGAGGTTCCGAAGGAAATATCTGCCAACGTACTATGAGGAACTATAGGTAGGGTCATTTCATGCCTTAGTATAGGGAAACAAAACTGTAGAAGAATATGAGATCAGATTTATGGAATTGGTCAAATATGTTTCATATATGGATAATGACCAATGACAAGCAGAGAGATGTGTCTATGGATTCAACCCTAAGATAAGAGCTATGGTGCGGATGTGGAAACCGTCTTTGGTAGCGGAAGCTGTGGAAAATGTGCGTTATACGGAGGAACACATGAACTTAACTGGGGGTACAAGACCGACATTTCTGCATCATTCTGGATTCATCAGGAAGGCCCCTAGGACATTTCATAAGGGAGGGGGCTTAAGGCCACTGCTATATGGTAACAGAGTCGCACCAAGGACAGTAACCGCAGGGATTTCAATGGAAGCAAGTGCAACATCTCGTTCATCGCCAATGATGCAGACATGTCCATGGCCATCTAAGGGAAAAACTAGTAGGGGCAGGGGTTCCAGGGGAAGGAACTCTTTTCAAAGACAGTCACATAATAGTGCACAGGTTCAATCTCGTGTTACCTGTTGGGGGTGTGGAGGATGCCATTACCAGCGTAACTGCCCAAAGTTACAATCAGGGTTCATGCATAGAGAAGGAAAGGCACTGATGGGGAGAGCAAGTAACATCCACCATATTTGTGCAACAGTTAATAATCGTGAGGTCGAACATCAATCCACGGTGTGGAGTCATCAGGTACGCTAAATCATATCAACGTTAAGATTTTATTTGATTCTAGTGCTACAAATAGTTTCATTTCACCATCTTCATTAGAAAAGAGTGGGCTAGCAGTCTACGAGCACGATGACTTTAAACAAGTTGAGATGGCTTCGGGGGAAAAACAATCGGTAGGACCTAGCGTTGATATTTGTATAGTAGACCTGGGAGTGTGTACTACCAGGTTGAAGGTATATGTCACTGCTCTCGGGGCGTATGACCTAATCATTGGAATGGATTGGTTAGCAGCTCACCGAGCATTTGTATATTGTTTCGCAAAGAGGGTGCTTTGTGGCAATGATGAAGGAAGACCACTAGAGATCCATGGTGTACGGAGAAAAGTGTCATTACGCTTTATATCAACTATGAAGGTTAAGCAATCCTTGAGGCAAGGTTGTCGACTTTATGTAGTGGAAGAAGTGAACGAAGGGAAGGGAACCTCATTGGATCAGTACATGGTATTGTCAGAATTTAAGGATGTTTTTCCGAATGAGTTACCAGGGTTACCTCCTGAGAGGGAGATTGATTTTACTATTGAACTAAAACCTGGTGTAGAACCAATCTCCAAGACTCTGTATCAGATGACAGCGCTAGAACTTTGTGAATTTCAAATGTAGTTGAAAGAGTTACTAGACTTAGGGCTAATAAGGCCCAGTGTCTCACCTTGGGGTGCACCAGTAATTTTTGTAAAGAAGAAGGATGAATCCTTACGACTATGTATAGACTACAGGGACTTGAATCGTGCTAGTGAAAAATAGGTACCCAATGCTGCGAATAGATGACCTCTTCTATCAAATGAAAGGAGCAACGGTATTCTCAAAGATCGATTTGCGATCAGGGTATCATCAGTTAAAGATTAAGGAAGGCGATATCCCAAAAAATACCTTTCAAACTCGGTTTGGACATTACAAGTTTGTCGTAGTACCTTTCAGATTGACCAATGTGCTAGCAGTATTCATGACCCTCATGAACGGCGTATTTCGGAATTACTTAGATCGATTTGTACAAGTCTTTCTAGATGACATCCTCATCTATTCCAAGAACAAAAGATAACATGAGGAACACTTACGAGTAGTGTTGTCCTACCTTAGAGAGAACAAATTGTATGGGAAGTTGTCGAAGTGTTCCTTCTTCCAGAAAGAGATTCACTATTTAGGTCATATCATTTCCGGCAAAGGAATCTCTGTGGACCTAGAAAAGGTAAAGGCCATTATGGAGTGCCCAGTGGCGAAAAATGCCCATGAGGTGAGAAGCTTCATGGGGCTAGCAGGTTATTACCGGAGATTTGTGGAAGGATTCTCAAAAATAGTGAAACCCATCACCACTTTGCAACGCAAGGGGGTCAAGTATGAATGGATAGAAGAATGTGATAGTGCATTCATTGAGCTTAAGAGTTTACTAACTAGTGCGCCAATTCTACAAGTGTTGGATATGGAAAAGGACTTCATAGTCTACATGAATGCCTCAAAGCAAGGGTTGGGGGGCGTGCTAATGCGGGACGAAGGAGTGATAGCTTATGCGTCAAGGAAGTTGAAGAAACACAAAGAGTTATACACGACTCATGATTTAGAGTTGGCAGTTGTAATGCTAGCTATGAAACTTTGGAGGCACTATCTTGTGGGGTGAAACTTTGAGCTTAAAATGGACCATCAAAGTTTAAAACATCTCTTCACTCAAAGAGATCTGAATTCCAGGAAAAGGCGATGGAGTGAGTTTATGAGTGAGTACGATTTTGGTATTTCGTACATCAAGGGAAAGGAAAATGTGGTCGCAGATGCCTTGAGTAGGAGACCACGTATCTTCCCCTTGGTACACTTAAAGGTCAATCTGAGGGAACTTGTGTTGACACAACTCCAAGGAGACAGTTGGTATTTAAAGGTTACTTCAAACCTCCATAGTGGGAGGTAGTTAGATCCAAAGTATGAAAGATATAGTCTAGAAATAGATGGACTGTTAAGATATCGAGGAAGGATGTACATCCCTGAGAATGGGGATATTATAAGAATCATACTGAAGGAAGCCCATAAAGAACTTTATTGTGCGCATCCAGGTATGAATAAGATGTACGCAAATATGAGGAAGCTATTCTTCAGGGTAGGCATGAAATGCGATGTAGTCCATTTCGTCGCCAAATGCCTAGAGTGTCAACAAGTGAAAGCCGACCACCATCACCCGCCAGGCCTCCTACAACCACATGATTTTCCTATGTCCAAGAGGGAAGTCATTTCTGTGGATTTTGTTGTTGGGTTGTCGCTCACATCTCATAGACACAATGCCATTCTTGTGATAGTGGATAAGTTAACCAAGAGTGCTCATTTTATTCCAGTTAGAGACACTTACGATGTCACTGATGTGGCACATGTGTTTGTAAGTGAGGTTACCTGTTTGCACGAGATACCTAAGAAGATAATTTCAGATAGGGACTCCCGATTCACTTCTAGGTTTTGAATAGTTTGCAGTCAATGTTGGGGACTTAGTTCAACTTAAGCACAACTTATCATCCTGAAATAGATGGGAAAAATGAGAGAGTAAATCAAGTCATGGAATACATGCTTAGGATGTATGTCATGGATAATCAAACCCAGTGGGAGAAGTACCTACCTTTGGTAGATTTTGCCTACAATAACAGTTTTCATAGCTCCATCGGAATGCCACCCTATGAAGCTTTGTATGGAAGGCCATGCAGAACACCATTGAGTTGGGATAGACTAGAAGACCGAGTAATAGTTGGGCTAGAATTGATTCAAGTGATGGAGAAACAAATGATTTAGATTAGGCAGAGACTAAAGGAAGCACAAGATAGGTAGAAAATTTATGCGGATGCACACAGGAACGACCGAAGTTATGAAGTGGGAGACTAGGTTTGCATTCATATCAGGCCTAATAAGAGTACCATACAATTCGGGAAGGGGACAAAGTTGTCACCTAGATTTATAGGACCATTCAGAATCCAAGAGAAAATTGGACTCGTTTCCTATCGTCTCATACTACCACCCCACTTGCATAAAACTCATAATGTATTTCATGTATCTGTTTTACGTTATTATGTTGCTGATGAATCACATAAACTAAATTGGAAGGAATTGCAGGTATCGGACGTGGGAACCCTCACGGTAGAACCATTACGCATATTGGAACATAGATTCTGACAGCTCAGGAACCATTTGGTAGACCAAGTTAAGGTCCAGTGGGACAAGTATAGTCTGGGATCTTCTACGTGGGAAGACGTTGAGAGACTATGACGAGACTATCCCTCACTTTTTTTGACCACCTCAAGAATATGTTTTTCGAAGGTTGGGTGTATGTAACACCACCTTTTGACTTAGACAACTAGGATTACCTGAGGCCTATATACTTTATTTTCTAGTCACAATGAAACTATTAAGTGATACACTTAAACTTTAAAATGTATGAACTTTTATGAATGTTTAAATGTTATTGATGATGATGTATGTAATGCGATCTATTATGTGAATGTAAATTTTACAAATGTTTAAATTTTATTGATGATGATGTATATGATGTGACATATTGTGAGAATGTGAATTTAATGAATGCTTAAATGCTATTAAAATGATGTTGGATATGATGCAATCTATTTTGGGTAAATGATAATCTTATGAATGGGTGTCAAAATTGAATTATGGGATATTATGAGATCTATTTCTAACTGGAAAACTTTGATGTTAAGTTGTTGGTACAAGGATACCAAATAGAAATGATGATTGTATGGAATTACATGATGATAATGCATAGAAATGTATGATTTTGTGTTACATACTAATCTGCAGGTTATGGGCTATGAAATAGCCAAGGGATAATGATGATGAAAGTGGATATCATGACCACTAGTCGAGAAACATTATGGTATGAATATTGTATGTGAAATTATATTGGTTTGGATGCACTGCTATGATATGTGGACCAGTGCAGGATTTCAGGTGATGACACTGCCCAAAACCGAATAAACGATGAAACAAATCCCAACAGCATGGTGCCACTGTATATTCCATTTTAGGGTGTGGACCCTAGTTATGATTAGGAGGGGTGGAGGCATTTCCCACCGTGTATCCTTCGAAACCTGAAGTCATGGGAGGACGGTGTTAGTTCACATTCCCCAAGACATGTGATGATGACTATCAGTTTCCTGCTAGGGAAGCTTGGTCGAGATAGTGACACTTCCACTTACGGGTTCTATTTGGAATTAGGTCAATATAGTTGACACTCCAAGATAGTCTAGCAGAGGAAGGGTAGGAATGGAGATGGAAGTAAGTTAGTGAGGAAGGATGAGTAGAAATAGTTGAGAAAGTATGGAGATTTTTCTGATGGTCAAATTTAATGTTTTCCCTTCTAAAAAGAAAATGTGTATATGCGAATATTCATAATTACGTAACTAAACCATAGTTGTCTAAATAAAATTGTTGAACCGGATAATTGTAATTAAAGGATTTCTCAAACAATTGATTGGTTTGTTGTCTTTTATAAAAGACTAGTCTTGTTGATTGGATTGGATGCATACATAAATTACTAAAGGATGATAGTTTTTGATTATTAGTACATGCACGGGACTTGCATGTACTAGCTACACATGCATTTCTTGTACATATACACTAGTATGTATGAGTTTTCTTGACTTACTTACTGATAATGTTGGTTAATTTTTATGAATGTGTGAACCATGTTTCTTTTCCTTTGTACCATAATATACCTTAACTTCGGGACAAACTTTCCTAAAGGGTGGGTATATCTAACAACCCTAGTTGAATATATGCTTAGGGATTATTAAGTAAAATTAATACATATTTGTTATTTTTTCTTTAACATAAAATAAAACTTAAAATAATTTTTCCTTGCCCTGAGGTCCAAGTGTTGTAACCTTAAACTCTGATACCATATGTAATGTACCCCAAATTCCCCCCCCCCCAAAAAAAATCTTAGGGGACATTAAATCTCTTTGACTCTTCAACATTTGATCAAAACATATCTTTATTACTTTATTGTATGCAAAGTATATTTATCATCACTATTGGATTAGAATCATACACTTATTTGTACTTAATACAATTGCAACCATGGCTATCACATCCCTTTAAAATAACTAACATGTCTATTTTAAGTCATGCTATCCAAAAATATAGTGCGTAATAAAATATAGACTATAGACTATAGACTATCATATATATATATATATATATATATATATATATATATATATATATATATATATATATATATATTCATTTATCCATGACATTATATATCGTATATCATACATAATACTATGTGGATATCATAACAATACCACTATTCCTAAAGATTATATAGTTTATCATATAACAATCCACCATAAGGTATTTGTATATCATAGTGCGTCGAAGAGTTTCTATGGAAAATATGTAAATATCGTTTACATAGAGACTGTTATATGGCTACCATAGCAACGAATAGTTTGATATAGCGTATCAAATATACACCATAGAAGTTATGGTTTTTCTCTAGCACCGCGAACATAACCTATTCCTAACAATGTTAAACCCTACCCAACTAGTGACATGGCCCAACATTGAATAGGTTCGAAACCATTTAATGGTGCATGTCAGATCGGTCCTGTGGGAATTTATCTCTGGCTATTTCATTTATGGGGAGGCCTATATTGTACCTCCCAAAATTGACAGTTATGTAGACGCACCCAATGAAATCTTTCCATCTCCATGGAATCAGTACTAGTGTGTACCTATTGCGTCTACTCCTCTAATGAGGCCTTCAAGGTCACAATCATTCATTGTTTCCCCCCTTGGTCTTGTTACATTTTTTCTCTATGTTGTATGAGAAATCCCCCTTTGCATTGTGTGTTAAGATTTTCCCCTGCTCTGTATGGTTGATGATGTGGGAAGCTTGGCCCTGGTAAAAGATGGGAGAAAATGCACCTCTGGTTGTTCTATACACAAGGTGAGTAAAAGGACTTTGTTTTTTATGTTCTTTGTATTTCATGAATGAATATTTTGTTCTAATGCAATGTAATATAAGAGAGGTATATGAACAAACTCCCCCTTTTCTATATTTGTTGAGGATTTACCTTGTATTATCATTGCCCCACCTTAAGCGTCTTTACCTCTGGGGTTCCTCTTTGTTTAAGGTTCAGGTCTGGAGGTTATTGTAGTCTCCCTGATTGGCTATTGTTCTTCTACCCCATACTAATTACAGTTCTTCGTGGCCTGAAAATGATTTAGGGTTTGAACCATGGTCTATTTCCTTTCATCGTTACCTCCATACTACCTATGCTCTAGAAGTTGTCCTAAGGACCCCAAGACTTACTACAATTATTGATATTATCTCGGCTTGTCTATTGTCAAAACCCCGTAGGGGATTTTTGTATTTACCATTTATGCATATATACATTCCCCAATTTATATTCTGGGTAAAACAAACCCTCTATGGGAATTTTGTAGATTGCATTCTCTATAGTTAGCAATAATATATAAATGTGTCAATATCAATCCTTTGTTTGTAAATTCTAGTTTTTGTGTTATAAAACAATTATATATATCAAAAATCAACCCTCTTTACATTTGTAAATTACTTCCTATGTATACATATAGAAATAGTATATACGGAAAAATCGATCCTCTATGGGGAAGTCCGTAAATTTCGTCATGTGTAAAATTATAAATTGCAGTGTAAATCCCTTTATGGGAATTCATAAGTAAGCTCTATGTAAACTATATTAACACTCTGTGGGGATATAAAGTTTATTCTCTGTGTGTGAAATAACGTTATTTACCCTCTGGTTACAAAACGATTCTCCGTCGAGAGGGATTTGGTTCTTGCTGTAATGTTATTTAAATTTGGGTGATTCAAGTGATCGATACACAGGGTTCAAAGACAAATATCAATGTGTTTGTAACATCCCGCTCTGGCGCACTGAGAAAACTTATTATTTGAGGACACTTGCTTGCAAGTGATCTGGACTTTTCTGATGTTAAAACATTTATACTAGATTATGATGTGTTATGATAGACGACATGAGGTTTTACTATTTGATGTAGATATGTGCTATTGACTCAGTTTTATTGAGTGTGTAGGGTTTTGGACCTTGATGATGTAGAGGCATCGGTGGAACACCTTGGACTCTGGATTGAGTCAGGGAGTGTGCTAATTGGGTTGATTTATGTACTGTGATATTTCATTGATTAGATGATTTGATGATTGACATGTTCTGACACAATTGTTGATGATGCAGGCTGACGATAGCTTGTCGACCAGAGTCACATATGGAGTAAAGGGGCCACACACGATTTCCAGAGAGATTGAGGGAGAGGTGTGGACAACAGCCCTGCCACAGCCTATTAGCACTCCCGTCGTGGCTCAAACTGTAGGTTAACGATTACCTAGTTCGAGAGGATCCACGATGCCATGGGGGAAGACTGCGACAGTCACTCATGATGATTCTAAGGGGCGCGTAATAAGGCGGGGGCCTTATTACTTAGAGCCCTTAGTCTCCCACAAGTTCACCTGGTGGAGTGTTGACTCCAGGGGTCATAGATGTCTACCAATCAGTCAAGTCAGTGAGTGGCACCCTTGGAGCACGTGGTGCATCCTGAAGGGCACGTCACGCGAAAGAAACGAACGAGGTGAGTGGCACCCTTGGAGCACGTAGTGCATCCTGAAGGGAACGTCACATTGATGATGATGAATAAACAAACCTAGATGTCCCTAAGACATTAATGCCTTAATAAATCCTTAAACAACTTCCCTAACCAGTTGTCGCCTAACTCAGAATCTAAGTCCTAAGCCTAAGAATTTTATAGGGTAAAAATTTTAGTGTAACCTTAAAGAAAAAGGCCCTAGCATAAAAATAAAAATTCAAACCAAAAACCCACTTAAGTAATAGTTAGGTCTTCATAAAATTATTGGGGTAAATAATGAGAGTAAGAATTAAATTAAAACTAATGTTTTTAAAATTTTGCAAAGAAGAAATTATTTCCTAACTTGTGGAAGAACAAAAGATATTAAATAAATAATAAATGAAAAGATTAATTAGCGCATTTACCTTTTTGGTTTTAAAAAAAAAAAAAAACAAGAGAAAGGATTAATAAAAATAGGGAAACAAAGTCATAAAGGAAACATAGACAATTAATAAGTAATAAAATTATTTAACGTGCGGGAGTATAAAAAGTTATGAATTTGAAAATAAAATGAAAATATTAATTAGCGCATTTACCTTTTTGGTTTTAAAAAAAAAGAAGAAAAAAAAAAAAAGGGATTAATAAAAATAGGGAAATTAAATAATAAATGAAACATAGACAATTAATAAGTTAAAGAAAATAATTTTGGAGAAATGTGGGGGATGAATGACACTTGTAAGAGGGATGAGTGACACTTGTAAGACAGAGAATTTTTAGAGGGTTTTCATTAAAACTTAAATTAAATGTGATTTAGGGCAAGGGGGGGTCTCAAAAACTCTATAAAATAAGGGGAAGAAGAGGGAAGGGGGATGGGCAGTTAGCATAACGTTACGCTGTCGGATTGTGGTTTGACTAATTGCTTGTGAGGAGTTGGGAATTTCTTAGCTTGTATGGGAGTGGTAGCTCAGCCTTGCGAGGCGAGCTGAGAAGCTAGACTTATCTTCTAGATCTGTGTGGATCCTTTGTGGTTCGGGGGGCTAAGGGGGAAGCAGAGTACCCCTAGCGATTGGCTGGGAGGTACCGGCGTAGTCTCGGTGGTCGGAAAGAGGGAGTGGCACAAAGCGCATAGACGACGCTCGGAGCTAGCGATAAGGCAACAGGTATGATTTCTCATTGTAGGGTAAATGCATTAAATTTTGTGCTTAGATATAAAACTGATTGTAAATGGTCATGATGAACAGAAGTAAAAAGGTTTTTTTTTCTACGTTATATTATACTGTATGATCAATAATAGCCTACGGACTTGCAACTAATGTAATTTGTTTACTGAATTTCATCCAATAAGAATGGGAGATAGTGAAATTATGCAGCAAAAATTACCCATTTCATCTCGTTCGTTATATCTAATTCACGTCTAAATAATTCTTGTCATAATGAAATCCTGAATTTTAGTAGACCACCGAGGGGTTGGGGAGATCCACTCTGCCCCCCTCATTCATGAATTTTTTGACCTAGCTACGTGGGCACTGTGTAAGGGTTGGGACGATCTTTTCCTTCTCTGCGTTTGGCATATTTACTAACTGTAATAACAACACACTCTGTTATTGGCAATGTGATTGCTATAACCTGTTTATCCCTACTAACCACGTGATGTTCTCGTGGTTTTACTTCGGTAAATCCGCTCTTGGGCGTTGGCAACTTGCCTCGACGCCTTCTGCCTGTGTGTTAGGTGAACCTGAAGGCCTTGAACCATGGGCTATGCCTTAGTTGAACGGGATACCCCTTCCTTCTCCCTCTTGGAACCCCAAGTCTCCTCGCTCAGCGTTATGGGTCGGCGGTATTGAAACCAACGGGAGGCATGCTCGACTACCTCACCTTACCTTACTTTTAGGTTCCACCATTGCCAAAACCCGATTCTTATGCTCACCAGTAGATGGCAGTAGGTGTATGCTGTCATGTTCATCTTTTCGAGAAGATGGATCACGTCTCCCCTTTCCTGTAGCTGCCTTAATGAATATGTGTAGCTATCTTTCCCTTCCTTCATTCTATGTGTTAAAACTCTTTTAATTATGGCGATGTTATCGTATACCTTACGACTGCCCTTGGAACTATTGGGCGTAGATGGAAGTTTTACTTAGTATTAAAAAGAGGGAAAACTAAGCGACATCCCATTCTAACCCTGCACACACAACGATCCAAAACAAGTGAGAAAGAGGACCTGACTGAGGAGAATGGGTTGGACCCAACAACTCGTAACCTGGTTAAACATGAGACCACCGACTTGATACTACCAACCCATCACCGCTCCTCAGCAACCAAACGCGATCCAACAGACTTTAATTTTTGTAATGATTACAACCGTTGAGTTGTAGCAGTGCACAGTGGCCGCCCTTCTGGTATGGGAATGGTACCCCTATTTTTCTCTCATTTCAGTCTTGACGGTTGGCTACCATTCCCGTCCATTTAATGGTAGAAAAACCCCTCCCGAGGAATCTGGCAGCACCTTCAAGGTTCGCCTGTCACACTCTGGACGACAATTGATGATTTTCCCAGCATGGGTAGACTCACCCTTTCCATTGGGGACGAATGTATAATTCGATCGGATTGCGAGCCTCAATGCCAACACGTTGCAGCATTCTAGGAACAACTAGCTCGTTGACACCCCACCTTTCCGTAGAATTAATTGGAGGGCCTTACAGCCTACAGAAGGTCGTGATTTTTTAAACATGCAGCGGTCCTTACGCTGATCTAATATATCCGTCGTTGGTTGGACTAGTGTTGGGCCGCAGGTTGAACAAACCTTTTTAAAAAAAATAATAAATTTATTTTATTAATATTTTTGTTGATCGATAAATTACTAAGGGGCTGTGGGCCAGTGGAGGATTGTAACACCCTTGGTTTGCCGTAGTTTGAAAGTGTTGATTTTTTCTTGTAAACTGATTGACCCCGTGTCTCCACCGCTCCTTGACCCTTTTACCCAGTCCGACTTCCCTTCAAACTTTTTTTACAACTCGTTGCATCTGTGACAGACAGATTGAACGTTTAGTTCCCTACAGGTCCACTTGGGTTTGTATATGTAACATCCTGCTCTGGTTCACTGAGAAAAAATATTCTTTGAGGACACTTGCTCGCAAGTGATCTGGTCTTTTATGATGTTAAACCATTTATACTTGATTATCATGCGATTGACAGATGACATGATGTTTTACTATTTGATGTAGACAGGTGCTATTGACTCAGTTTTATTGAGTTTGAAGGGTTTTTGACCTTGGGGATGCAGAGGCATCGGTGGAACACCTTGGACTCCGGATTGAGTCAGGGAGTGTGCTATTTGGGTTGATTTATTTACTGTGATATTTCATTGATTTGATGATTTGAAGTTTACATGTTCTGACACGATTGTCGATGATGCAGGCTGACGATGGCTTGCTGACCAGACTCAAATATGGAGTAAAGGGTCCACACATGATTTCCAGAGAGGTTGAGGGAGAGGGGTGGACAGCAGCCCTGCCACCACCTACTAGCACTCCCGTCGTGGCTTGAACTGTAGGTTAACGATTACCTAGTTCGAGAGGATCCACGATGCCATGAGGGAAGACTACGACAGTCGCTCACGATGATTCTAAGGGGCGCGCAATAAGGCAGGGGCCTTATTCCTTAGAACCCTTAGTCTCCCACAAGTTCACCTAGCAGAGTGTTGACTCCAAGGGTTATAGATGTCTACCAATCATTCCAGTTGGCGAGTGGCACCCTTGGAGCACGTGGTGCATCCTGAAGGGCACGTCGCACAAAAGAAACACAAGAAGCAAGTGGCACCCTTGGAGCATGTGGTACATCCTGAAGGGCACGTCATGCAAAGGAAACGAACGAGGCAAGTGGCACCCTTGGAGCACATGGTGCATCCTGAAGGGCACGTCGCATTGATGTGGATGAAGGAAACAAACCTAAATAGCCCTAAGACAATAACGCCTTAATAAATTCTTAAAACAACACCCCTAAACAAATCGTCGGCCAGTTCAAAATCTAAACCTAAGTCAAAAAAAAAATAAAATTCTCTAAGATAAAAATTCCGTTTAACCTTAAGGAAAAAGGCCCTAACTCTAACTTTAAAAAGAGCCTAACCCTAATTCTAAATGAAATAGATCGTATGAATCTTGACCTAATCCTATACCCAAATATCATTAGTAATAACAATTAACCCTAATAACCATTAAAATAATTAAGCAAAACTTCATTATGAGATTTTAGGCTAGAGTTCGCACCTCAATGCAATGCAAGGAGAATACAATTTTTAGAACGTACTTGAGCTCTAGTTCTTGGATTTATTAGCGTTAACTTCATCCAACTACAACCAATATATCAACGGATACATTTTAGTTAAATCGGACAATAAATTTCATTGAAGGCCTCTCCTTCTTTAAACGCAACCTGCATTGAAGAGTTCATTAACTTATTGAAAGCTTAACTCCCTTATGAACGCAATAGTTTTTCAAAAATTAAACTAATTCATAAATAAACGAATACCAAAATCCATAGTTTTGATTGACAGAACGCATAACCGTCAGTGAATAAATTGAATGCTTAAGGGACTAAACTATATTCCTTAAAACTCATACATAAACTCAGATTGAACCAATAGTAATAAAATTATTTACGAGCGGGAGTATAAAAAAAATATATATGAATTTAAAAATAAAATGAAAAGATGCTTAGCGCATTTACATTTTTGAGTTTTTTTTTTTAAAGAAAAAAAAGGGGGGAAATAATTTNGAGGGGGGGGCTATTAGGTATTGTTATGCTGAATTGGAAACTGGACTTATTTGCTAGTGAGGAGTTGGGGATTTTCTCAGCTGTATTAGAGTGGTAGCTCAGCCTTGGAGGCGACCTGGGAAGCTAGGTATACTATCTGGACTGGGTGTGGCCCCTTTGCGGCTCGGGGGGCTGAGGGGGAAGTAGAGTACCCCTAGCGTTTGGTTGAGAGGTACCGGTGTAGTCTCTACGGTCGACGAGCGGGAGCGACACGGAGCAGGAGCGGCACGAAGCGCGGACGTCATCACGGCGGGCTATAAGGCAACGGTATGATTTTTAGTTTGGTAATATAGAATGCAAAAGGGTTTTATGATATAGTATCTGCTGTAAAAACATTTTTGGCGCTGCCTTATCCTCCCTGTGCGCGTTTACCTTGCTGTAATTTCCACGCGCCCTGAGATGATCAACCTAGGAGGGCCTTTCAATGACCTTTTTGGGGTTCTACATAGTCTCCTACTATGCACTACTGTGAGTTATGTTGTCTTTGTTTTTGTTTTTACATTCCCTGGGCATTTTTATCTTGCCATGGGCATTCCACCTTTTTGTGGGTGTTTTGCATTTTGCTCTGGTACATTACTTCTCTGTGGGCATTTTTTCATGGACTATGGGCGTTCCATTGTGACTGGGGAATTTCATATTTTATTTCTGGCATTTCCGTTGACTATGGGCATTCTGGAATTTGTGGGCATTCCTGCATTCGTATTCATGGTGTTTAAATTTGCTGGGTGTTTTCCTCATTTACGGTGGGCATTTCGTTTTACAAGTTACTGACATTTCGTTTATACCTTGGCTGTCATTCGGTTTGTAAATTTACTGTCATTTCGTTGTAAATTTATGGCAACGTTCGTTTTGGGGCTCTTCATTCTCCTATTAGCGTGGGCAGCTATTACCGTGTGCATTTGATTACCGAGTGCATTTTTATTTCAGTGTGAGTTTGTATTTCAGAAGGGGCATCTGTGTATTACAGTGGGCGTGTTTAGTTCAGCGTGGGCATTTAATTCAGTAGGTGTTTTTATTTCAATATGCGTTGTTGTTTACCTCATTGACTGTGCACAAAATTTCTCTGCGATATATCTCTGTGAACAAATTTTTCTCTGAACGAAATATCTCTCTGAAAGAAATATCTCTGTGAACGAATTTCTCTGTGAATGAATATCTCTGAGAACGATAGATCTCTGCGTTATATCTTTGTGTTAAACTGTTATTATACCTCTACATTCTTGTTACAATACTTCTGCGCATTTAGATTAATCACCGTGTCGGAGCCTGGCCCATTTTGTTTTCTGCGTTGCTGACACACACACACCCCCTCCCATCGGTGGACAGCGGACTGGTGGTATGCGTCCCTACCCCTGTCAGTTCTTAAAGCACCTTCCCTCCAAAAAGTCGCGTGTTGTTGCTAGAGTGCAGGTAATTTGCCCCTTTTCATGATTAACGACAACTGGTAAAGGGAGCTGTCGAGAAGCTAATGATCCAGTGTTTTCTAGGCTAGTAGCTATTCTTTTACTATTATGTATTGTGCTAATTGCGCCGGGTTATTGCTCTCAATTAAAGCCAATCAGATGTTGACAGTACCCTTAAGCCAAGCTCTCTACCTTTTGTGAATCGCCTTGTTGATGTCTGTTTAAACTAATGTTAGCAGGTTAGTTTTAAATTGATGTATTTCACTATATTCTGTTGTCGTAGTTATTTCTTTTCTGTGGATTCATTATAATATAATGCAATAGAAAATGCAATATTGTTTTATGGAGAGTATGGTGGTATGCGACTGGTTGTTATTTAAACGACAATTATAATGCAAATAGAAAATGCAATGTAAAGTGCTTAATGGTAATGATTATGTAATGATGATGTAAAATGATTAATGGTAATAATTGACATTTATATATGCTATTGGAAGTAATGGAATGCAATGTAAATGCTTAATGGAAATGAACATGTAACGATTATGTAAAATGACTAATGGTAATAATTGACATTTACATATGCTATTGGATGTAAGGGAATGCAACGTAAAATGATTAATGGCAGTGATCACGTCTTGATTATGTAAAATGATTAACGGTAATGATTATGTAATGACTATGTAATGATATTGTTTTCAATAGGTCTGGCAAAATATATATATCCGACATGTAGAAAGTAATTTAGTTTTCCTTTATTTTTAAATAATGTCCCACTCCTTCTAATTAAACAATAATTTCTTTTCATTGACTTTTATCATTCTATTGCATTTTGTGGTGGATCCTTTATTTCACCTTATCATTTTATTATATTATCGGGATATTTTATTAATTTAGAGGGTATCTCATAAGAAAAGAGAGGGGTGGTGTCATAATTACTTTAGAATTTTGCGCTAAGCATTGATTGTAATTATGGCCTAGTTGCGTTAATGGTTAGTCCATAATTATCTATCGTTGATGTGTCAATTCAGATTATTGCATTAATATTATTGTGGATTTTGAATGATTTCGTGGAACGATCTTAGAGTCTTGTGTAAATTTGATCTAGGATTGTGGACTAAATGTTAGACACTGAGTTAATGATAATTTGTGACTATACATCCTTCTTACGAGTATACTAATGAATAATTATATTGCTAATGGTTAAATCTAGTCAAGGTTCAGACTTGCACAATGAGGTCCTTCAATGTTGAAGTAGAGGGTGCCTTGATAACAATGATGATATAAAGTTGCGCGATGGAATGGCCTTAGGACTATTTTAGATTGTAGTCCCTTGGTTGATGCCCAATGGACGTAGTTGTTCATCTTGTTAATGTTGTACTTAATTGTGATCAGTCATTTGCGTGGTCTGCTTATGTTGGGCAGGATGTAGACACCTCATTGTAGCCCAGTATTTAAGTCTGTGTTTGATTATTTTTGTGTAAAGGATCCTGTTCCGTATCAAGAGTCTCGGGCCCTTTAAAGGTAGGGTTTCCACTCTTGCGACACACCTGATGGAGATTACTAGTTTCTGCCTGAGGAGTCGGCCAGGAGCCTATCTGACCTTCTCTCTCTTCAGAGCAGAGAACTAAGATTAAACGCCATGCTTTCCTGTGCATAAATACTAAGATATACTACTATGGAACCTTCCCTCTATGTTCGTACTGTGCATAACCCAATATGTCGATAAATGTTGCGTTGTGTGCCTTGTGCCTATGGTCGTTTATTGCTTGCAATTACCCATTATGTGCCCTCAGTCTTCTTGTGATGAACTTTGTGGTTGTGTCTTGTCGGTTGTCGAGTGGCAACGTAGAGTCAAGTGTGTCTGCTACTTCTACACACGCGCACACACCAAAAAATAAAAATAAAAAAAATTGCACCTGTTATCAGAGTTCTTGTCGTAACGAGGAGGTCGTTACAGTATAACAGACGCATCTCCTTTAAATTTGAAAATTATCCATTGTGTGTTGAGTTTGTTCCTTTTGTACATCTTGGTTCGTTCAAAAGGATGAAGAAAGATTTGACATAAATTAAGTATTAATTAATGCTACCGCTCTAATATCAATCATGTTGCTTGAATAATTTAGGGTTGGTTGCAATGTATCTTGGATATGGCGCTTATACAATGAGTAATGTTTTTGCAATTAGATATTGTTCTAATATATGTTTAAGAATGATTTATTATGGAAGGTGTATTGATATAATGCTAATGTTCTAATCTCATTTGAGACGACTATCATTTCCAATATAATACATGTTACATTGGAGATTCTCAACGAAGTCAAGCTTTATAGAGTATTTGTTTTCATTGAGCTACAAGTATGTTATGCATGCTATGGTACTAATTTTTAGGTATTGATGTTCTCATTAACCTAGAAGTTGTTATGATGCTAATTATCATATGGAGGTAGTATGACTGACATGGCTTGCTTGATCATTAAATGAGTTATGTTAATTGGCTAATGGACCAGGTGTGTGCCTCGAAATTGATGTTGGGTGTAGCTTTCATGGTATAAGTAACATACGAGATGTATTGAGACGAGTAATTTAATTGCGGAGTTTTTTTAATGGTAGCGCAATGTTGTTATATTTTTATGGTAATGTGGTTGAGATGGTGTTAAATTGTTAACATATAATGTAATGACATCAAACTAAGTACAATCAGTGGCTGTAAGTTACTTTTTGGGGAAGAACGATTAATGAAATTAAATGTAGCATTTGGTAGTAATCAATCACTGACTAGCGCATCGTAGAGGACGTGGTTGAATCCTTAACTAATTTTGTACTTGCATGTATATACCTTGTATTTCTTAGTCTGCTTGGGTTGGGCGGGATGTAGACACCTCATTGTAGCCTAGTATATAAGTCTGTGTGTGATTTTTTTGTGTAAAGAATCCAGTGTTGTATCAAGAGTCTCAGGCCCTTTAAAGGAAGGGTTTCCACTCTTGCGACACACCTGACGGAGATTACTAGTTTCTACCTGAGCAGTTGGCCAGGAGCCTATCTGACCTTCTCTCTCTCCGGAGCAATGAACTAAGATTAAACACCCTGCTTTCCTGTGCAGAATTAGTAAGACCTACTACTATGGATCCTTCCCTCTGTGTTCGTACTGTGCATAACCCCGTATGTCATTAAATGTTTACATTGTGCGCCTTGTGTCTATGGTCATTTATTGCTTCCAGTTACTCATTGTGTGCCTTCAGTCTTCTTGTGATGAACATCGTGGTTGCATATTGTTGGTTTTCGAGTGGAGACGTAGAGTCAAGTGTGTCTGTTACTTCTACATGCGCGCACACACCTTAAACAAAAAAAATAAAAATTCACCTGTTATCAGAGTTGTTGTCGTAGCAAGAAGGATGTTACAGTGTTCTTGATGTTGGTTAATCTATGCACAGTCTAAATTGATACTAGTTATATACTTTCACTTTCTCTATTTTATAAGTGAAAATTTATGCACAGTTATATTAAATTAATGATGGGGCCCTAATATGTTTTGCAAAGGTACCCATTAGCCAATTTTGGGTCTACTCCTCTTCCTGGATCATGGATAGAATGTTGTAAAATCACAAGTGGTGATCCGGTTCTTCGCTGAACTCAAGATAACTATTGACTTGACTTATTCTTAATACTTAATTCCATTAAAATACTAGTATAGTTTACTAAACCCTCATCTTTCTTCTTTTGCAGGTTTATACAATCGAGGAAGGCAAATCAAGGAAAACCTCTTGCTCAAAAGAAATTCTAGTTCTGATCTAGGCGTACATATTTTATGCATACTTCTTAGATTATGTTTACACTACAATTGGTAATGGATTCTTGGCCTATGGTACTCCAACTATAATATTTGAACCATGATCGATCAAATACGTAGGTTGTTTTTGCAAATATTTTGAACAAGATTCATTGAATGTGACAACTAATTTTGTAATACACTTGTATACCACTAAATCATTATTTTGTTGTGTTGATAGATAATATAAAGAATATATATGGATTGTTATTTGTTTTGTCTATTCTCTATGGTATTTGTACGGATTTGAAATAGTAATTCAAAATATATCTAATTCAATGGTCAATTTGAATATAACAATAGTTTTATCATTCCTTTATGCATGAAAACATATATGTATATACAATCATTTATATAGATATTAATTACCAATAGGAATATACAATCATTTCTTTGCATGAACACCTATATATGTATATATGGTCACTTATATAACCATACTAAATTATTAATAGGAACATACAATAGTTCTTCTATTTTTGTATGGATGAGCACATAGATATATATATACACCATCATCACATTTCAATTAAAAATCATATAGTATTCTTTAACAATAATAAACCATCACATTCCTAACCAAGAATAATCAAACATAATATTGACAAACAATGCAATTCAAGATACATATTTCAATCATGATGCTAGAATACAAATGGAACAACCACGTTCCACCCAACCATAGAACAAAACAACAAAATTCACTTTCCTTGTTCACCCCCTAGCCTGATCATGAGTCCATAAGGGAAAACATAATGATCCTCCTTACTACAGGCACCATCCACAAATCATAAATTTCCTTTGCCTCACACTAACAGTGCTCATAACAACAAAGATATATTTTCCTTTCTCCAACATACTAAGCATCATTTTGCCTCCTCCATATGGTCTTTTTGTATGCATATTATGTCTAGGTCTTACCTTCGCTCCTTGGTAAATTCACATCTTTACACATCCCTGATTTTTAGGGGATGTTAGTGGTCAAATTCTACATTTTCCACTTATAAAAATCACCCTTGAGGCAACTCAAACCTGTTCCCCACTCATAGATTCATGGTTAGTTATTTTTAACCTGGTTGTTCCATTTTTAACCTGGTTAACCTGGTTGGTTATTTTTAACTTGGTTGTTAACATGTGTTAAAATAAAAGAGGTTAGTTGGGAAAGTCAAATATTTTCCCAATAGTCATCAAATAATTAATTACAATAATAAAAATTCCAAATTCGGATTTTCCATAAATGGCAAATAATTTCTAAATCCAAATTTTCCAAAAATGGAAATTTATTCCACAGTTCACTTAGAATTTAATATTTTTAAATTTTGTGGATGTTAGAGTACATAAAATTACAAAACTATAAAATGCGTAGAAAATAGTCCTAAGCCATAGGACTTTCAAGAATAATTATATACAAAATTATTCAATCAACTAGCTCAACATAATATATAAGCAGAGTAGTCATGTATTGTGATAGCACAATGGAATCTAATTGAGTAATGAAACCCAAATACCTTTCCAAGAAAGGGTATTTCCGAGCTTCCATGGTACCAATATCCTCGACACCTACATTATAGTAGCAAAACAAGATAGAATGTTGCACGAGTTTAATTAGTCAAAAAGCAATTAAGTTACCTAAGAAAAGAGAGACAACATTAACATGGATTTGCAAAGCACCTTTCTATCTCTTTTCTTCTCCCTTGAAGTGCATCTAAATGTTGAGGTTTGTTGGATAGTTGATGGGTACCCCTAAAAACAATAAATAGGGCCCATCATTAGCTAAATACCCAAGAATAAGTTTAACAACTTGGATGTAAATCACGACACATTTACAATATATACAAAAAATATCATTACTATACTTCGTGTGAATACCACACCCATGCAAATATTTTAACATAAGTTGTAACTAAGTTCAGGATGAATAAAAAAATTTGAAGGGTTTTAATCATATAACAAAAATGAGAGAAGTAAAACAAATTAATTATAAACCCTATGATAAATCATGTTAAGGTAAACTCAGACCACAAAGTTCATATATTTACTGGGTTTGGTCGATAAGTTCCTAAGGTCCAAAGAAAAACTCTTCAGACCATAGGATAACTGGAAGGGAGACTTACCTCAAACAAAATACAATTTTACAGTCATGAAATTATATAGCAGATATAATAGAAACAAGAAATTTTCCAAGGAAAATAATATATATATATATTTCAAATGGAGTTGGCAGAATAACATTTACACACAATTGTGAACTAACATCGTGAATGGCTCATATAATAAGCTAGAAGTATAAAATTTACGAGTAATATAGGAAAACATAATGAGTAAAGAAGATTTAATAATCTCTCACCAATTAGGAGTGATATATACAAACCAACTGTAATCTAGAGAAGCTATGAATTCCCTAGCTCTCTCAAATAATTACAATGTGAATTAAAATAGGGTTGTGGAAAATCAAAATTTAACACTATAATCTTAGGAACTCTCATGAGAGGGTCTAGTAAAACATTAACCTCTTGAAAAAACCTCTCAGGATGAATGCAGAGAAAATATTTTTTTTTTTTTTAAGTGTGAAATGACCCAAGTTTCGGAGAGGTAGAAACGGTTAAGGCTCTGACAAGGAAACCTTAACAATTGAGAGAAAAATAATGCTGCATGTATGGATTATTAGGACATTTTTTGATAAATTATCATCGATATGGTAACCCCATAGGTGGCACATGGAGGATCACTGCATGGTAAACACCTTGTATGAGAAATTGTTCAACGAAGAAAAGTTGGTAAGAAATTAAATTAAGAATCAATACATTAATGTACCATACAAACCTTGTACTCTAAATTACATGGACTCATATAAGGTATGATACGATTGAAGATTTATAATAGTAATGACATAGTGTCGAGTGGGAACATATAACCATAAGGGGGCTATACAAACAAAAAAAAACCTCGTGAGACCCTTTTACATGGCATAGATCATGTCCTCAAATAGTAATGACTATATATATACCAAATAGAATATGAAACTTAGTAAAAATAAACATATATATGTTATCAAGTACCTAGTCTTAGTGGAATAGGACTTAGGATAACTTTTATAAAAATAACGTATAGTGAAGAACTATATTGTCAAGTATAGATTTGTTCAAGTATTATAATATAATATTATATAACAAGTTATGAGACGTTATAAAGGACATTTTTTGTAATCATTTAGTCTCCATGGGTTTCTCATTCATAATAAAATGGTGAAATAATAGTGACACCATTGTATGATAAAGGAAAACAAGGGAAAGAATAAAGGTAGGAATAAAATAAATTAATAGACTTATATGACACAATTATGATGACGAGGAGTCATTAAATTATTATGGTTGAGTATATATATATATATATATATATATATATATATATATTGAATGGAATTTAAGGTGTGTGACATAATGGTATCAGAGATGTAGGTTAAAAAACTTGGCCTTTTTATGGGATTTATCACAAGAAAACCTAACATGTAAATTGTCTTGATTTTCTTCTTACCTCTAGGAAGAAAAATGGTTTTATTTTGTAGGAAAATGAAAAAATTATCATAGCCTCGGGGAGAAGAACGTCATCAAGAGAATATTGAACAAGGGAATGTAGGTGATGGCGATCTCTAGGTGGATCTGAATAATGATAGGCATTCAGAAATTATAAAGATAGTAATAGATATGAGAAAATAACTAAAAATTGTGAGAGTGGATAACAAAATAATTTTAAAGACTCAAGAGGAACTAAATGCAATTCTTCTAAAAAAATTGTGCAATCAAAATACCGATAAAAATAAGATGCATAATTCTAGCAACTCTAAGATAGTCCAACCGAAGAGGAAATAAATAAAATTGGAGTATGTTGAATCTGAGATAGAGTCAGTATATACAGATACAGAAGATACTAAAACATCTACTGAAAGTTTTTCTAGTACGAAACAAAGAACCCAAAAGAAACCTAAACAACATGATTAAGTCATGGGATAATTTAAGAATATTAAACCACCAACCTTAAATGGATAAGTGAAGACTGTGTTAGCACTCTTTAAATTTTGTCTGATTGAATAGACAAACGACAGAGGTAACTATTTCAACCAAATTTAGAGTTGAGGCACTAACCTCCTCAACTCACAGAGGGATCTCTCATGTCAGTTGATGTTTCTTTGGGAATTGGTGACTAGATTTGGTTTGTTTTGGGGTTTTAAAATAAAGTTGTTGTCAAGGAAGGGAAGGAACACTCAAGGCTATGGAGTCAAAATTATGAAAGTGAATGAAAATAATGCATCGACTGATAGAACTCTCTAGAGGAAAAAGGCTAAATGAGGCGATGGATATGAGTTATTCTTAAATTTATATAGAGTGTAGGAAGATAAAGAAAAAAAATAATTGCATCACAACATTACTGAAATGAATTATGAATAAGTTAAGAAGACAATCACAAAATTTAAATTTCTTAAGCCAAGAGAATCACAAGATGAATTCTGGGCCTTTAAATCTTGAATTTAAACGGAAGAAAATGTAAATGAATTAATAGGTCACGGGAGATACATACATTGAAAGGAAACAAAGCTCATATCACCACCCATTAGAATCTTTTCATAGAGACTTCAAAATATTTTGCATTTATATTCAATTCAGATTTAGAAAATTTACAAATAGAGTTTGATACAACCAAAATGTGCGCTTGCACTTCTGCCAACATTAATTCATTCAAGTAACCCAATACGTATATAACTTGATCAAAATAACTGAAACTAAAGCGTTTAATCTTCCAAAATAGTTTCTCCTAACAGTTTCGTTATACGAAACGATTTACAATGATTGACAAAATAAAATGCTTCCAAAATTATGGGAAATTTCTCTTTCTGTTTGGTTTCTTTGATGCCATATGTTTCTCTCTAGTCTTCTGTCGAATCTCCAAATATGATGATATTTTGGGATCATTGACTGGCTCCAACGATATTTCACTTTGTCTTACCTAGCCGCATGATTTACTTCCATTGTGAATCAGAGGGGATTCTTCAATCCATCATCTCTTTAATCAAAATATCCAAGTCAATGCACCTGGCATAGGACATAGTCAACATGTTGGCTTTCACTATTTTGAACTTATTCAAAATTTTGAAGTCTCTAGCCAAATATTCTTCCAGAATTAGGCCTTTAAGGATTTCTTCTATAGCTTCAAATTTAGAATGGTCCATTCTGCATTGCATGAGGAGAGTATTGTAATATTCCCGATTGTATAATGAACCTCTGCCATTCCAAAAAAATGTGAGGCCTTTGATAAACAATTGTTCAAATGTATCTTTAAATTACTACATGTTGTGTTCCATTTTCATAGCTTTGTTTTGGACCGATCTAAGCAAGTTATGATTGGTGATGATTTTCCTAGCTAAAATGATGAATGTAGTCCTGTATTTTACCCCGATAGTTTGAAGATCAACATTTGGCACATAATTTAGCAACCCAATAACATTTTGGGCCCATTCTGAGGGCTTCCTGGATAACACTTCATTAACAAAAACACACCTTCTCTGAGCTATAGCAGCTACACTGTCTTTTTCATTTATAAAATTTAGATAAACCCTAAATTTAACAACTTCTATAGAAATAACATCCCATGTGACATGTTGGGATCCTTGCAATAATGTTTTTAACTTTATCCTGGTTTTCATTTTGCTCACTCTCTCTTACAAATCTTGATTATCTATTTGAAGTTGAGCCATATTCTCATCCTTCATGTTCATCTCTTGTTTCAAATTTTCTATAAATTCGTTGAGACCTTTGATCTCCCCCATTTTGATGCTTACCTGGGACATAACTTGGACCAACCCTTCAGTGCTAGATCTAGCCTCTGTATTAGTAGGTACAATGACAACCACATATGATGTTGTTGTCTATGCTTGTGACCAATTTTCTTTCTCTTTTTCCAACTGCATCACTTTAGCTTTGTAATTGAGTGCCTCTTGTCTGAATGTCTCTTTCTCTTGTTCCAAAGCAGTTAGTTATGTTGTTTGTGGATGTTCTGTAGGTGACATCTTTATCCTTTTCTTTAAGCTTTGGATAATCTTATCCTTTTCATCCAGAGAATATTTCACCCCTTGAGGACCTTCAAACTCTAGCCCTTTGACCTATGTCATACATGCTTTGCTGGATGCCTTTTCCTGTTTCAATTGTCCATCTAGTTTGAGTGCATGTGTTGTCAATCTTGTGACCCCCAGACCCAAACTCAGATAATTAGAATATAGCACATCGCTGACATTTCTATGGAACTTTACTTTGTCAAGGGAACCAATATTTTCATATTTCATTTTGATCTCAGATACCTTATCATCATCAGCCACTTCTATGTTAAATCTTTTCTTTTCCAAATATATGACTGAGAGCAAGGAAGCTTTAAACTGGGAAGTCTTTTCCACTTCAGGAAAAAGGTCTCTTATTTCACTGTTGGCCATACTCCCCTTCACAACATACTGGTTCATTAAATCTCCCTTGGACTGATAAATTGCCCCAGATGTCTGGCTAAATATGTGTTTCCTACTGCTAAAAATCTTTATGCTACTTTCAGTTTGTGTCTTGTTTTTTGTACCTACTTCTTCATTCTTGGTTACACCTTCTAACATTTCCATGCATATTTTCTCATTGGGTTCTTCTTCTTCCAGGTCGACTATTTGAGAGGATGATGTGATTTTCACTTTCTTGAGAATATCTTGCTGGTTATTGGCGCCCAGAGCCTCTGAACTTCTCCTCTTATTGTAGATGCTCATTTTAGGATCTTCGACAATCAATATAGGATAAGGTTTTTGTGTTGGGATTTGCTGGGAGGATGGTTCTGTTTGTTTTGTTAGATCATGTTTCATAGTGACCTCCATATCTACACAGGTTTCTAGATTGGCCAACTTATCGAATCCTTCGACATGCTCATGTTCATAGGGACCTTGTCTGCTTTCCAATATCCTCTTTGATATGATCTGGTGCGGGTCATATTTTCTTCCTTGCAACTGTGTGAACCCAAATTCACTAAGTTTGGATTGAATCTTAGGCAAACATGACTTGTTATTCACCACAAAGGGACCTACTATGAAAGGAAATTTTATATTAGAAGCCTTGTGTTCTTTCAAAAAGTGCTCATTTTTTGAGATGATTCTCTGTCTTATGAACTCCAAAGAAAATATTCTAGGGGTCATAAAGACTAGTAAAAGATGAGGTATTTCCTGGTATCCATATACCCAAATCATTGTGGATTATATGAACAACATATAGTAACCTATTCTTCTCTCTGGATTTGGTTGTAAACAACTTTTCATTTCTTCTAGGACCCTTGCCAAGTCTGAACCAAAGACAATACTGTACACCCTGGACATATTCTTATTGATGAAGATAATCATGGTGATCCTTTTACATTCAGTTGAAATGATTGCAGTCTCAGGAAATTTAGTTTTGTTAGATTCTAGGAATACCCTCAATAAATGGGTGTAATATCTGAAATGTCTTATTGAATTGAAATTCACCAACGGTTGATGCATATTTTCAATAATGAATTTGTCAAAACTGACACTGACTGACTAACTAGACCCTGACATAAAGAAATTCAATAGGAAACCTAACATGAATTCTACCACAAACTTGTCATTGTCCAATCCTAAAATTTTACTTAATAGAGAACAAGCCTACTAGATTTCAATGATCATGAAACTTACGCTGGAAGGTAATGAGAAACCCTCTGAATGTTACTCGAGCTTGACAATGGTTTGCAGAAATTGGTTTTTTACTTCTGGTGGGAATTCTCTGTAAATTGTGATCATTTTTTGTTCCTCGAAGGGCTCTGACACCATGGATGAAGACTCAGGTATACTGAGGGTGTGCCAGAGCGATGAAATGTCTATTTCACATAAAACATTTGACCCTAATTTATTCAGAATGACTCTTTCTTCCTAAGAATATCATTCTTCACGCCAACTTACAAATTAAGGGAAAGGAAAGACTACTTCTACGATGTAATGGGTGATGGAGGCTTGAGCCGCTTTGAGGAAAGGTAGGTGTGTTCCACCATTGTCCAACAAATTTGATCTGGACACAGAAATAGGCAAGATTCTTATCTCTGTGTTGAAACTGTCGGACTCTCTATCAATTACTGATTCTTTTTTGGAGGAGATGTCCTTCTCATTTATAGATAAGACAATAAGATTAGAATTCATGGCCAAAATACCTGTTAAGCGGTGAGAGAAACACGAGTTTGGTTCAACTCTGAGATTGAATTTCAATTGTATTCTTTACGCCAAGTTCTTGAACGTTTGAATATTTCAAGTTATCATAAAATAATGCCAAGAGGTCCCCCTTTTATAGGTATCTATTTACATCGGGAGTTGGAGACAACAATTTTAGGAAAATCGTTTTTCACCACAATGTGACTTTGAGGGTGCCACACATCCAAAATTTAAACCATGATGGTTTTCCCCAGCCCAACCTTGATTCATTAATATTTGTGCTACTCCAATCACCAATATGGGTTTCAGCCATTGATATGGGTTGTTTTAAGATCTACGGTCCACATTTACCCAACAACTTAGGCATCGAGGGTTGGAGAATATGGTTTTAGGTGAACCTCTTTTCTCCCTGATGTGTCTCAGAGGGCGCTAAGTGTCCACGATTTAAACCATGATGGTTTTCCCTGGCCCTCCCTCAATTGTTTAACCTTCGTGATATTTCGATCCCCGATATGAATTTTGGTCGTTGATCTAGGCTGTGTTCAATATCGACGATTCCCTAAGTGTTACCCTTTGTAATTTCTCCATATTTGTCCATACACCACCACATATATCCTGGTCCTCTAAATTATCATATCTCTTTAGAGAAATAGCCTTTCGCTAAAATTTTGACACTTGGATACCATTTGAATATTTTTATGGTGATAACAGACTGGTGAGGAAGGAAAGGAATGGCTCTCTCATATGCATAAATACTTTGAAATTTATAATTACTCAAGTGAATTTAAATATCAGATGGATATCTATAATATGATAGAAAAAAATAGATATATGGTGGCAGGACATAAAAAGTTTAAAAAGTATTACGGAAAGTAAAATCACCTTGAAAACCTTTAAGATATATTTTAAGTAACGATACCTGTCTGAAAAGTATTATGAGGGTAAATCCAAGGAGTTATATGAACTAAAGCTAGGAAATATTACAATGAAATACTTATGTAGTAAGTTTCTGAGTTTGTTGCATTATTTTCATTACATTATGGATTAAAAACCAAAGTTTCAAAGATTTTTTAGTTTTCTACATAGTTCTTATAAAGATCGAATTGAGTTTGATAACCAAAAAACATTGGAGGAAACCATGAGGAATGTTAAACTCTGTTTTGAGTAGTAGAAAAATAGAAATAAAAATTCTAAGAATTAGAATGGGAAATGTTTTGAGAGGTTTGACCCTAAGAAGAAAGGGGGAGCTTACTCTAACAGAAATGTTGATAAGGTATTTTAAGGAGCTAATAAGTTCAGAACCAGTTAACCTTTCAATTAGCCCAAAAATAAGAATACCAAACCACCAACCTTCTTCAATAAAGAAAATGCCCAAAAAGTAATACTAAAATGTTGGGAATGAAGTTGTCCACATTACTATAAAGAGTATCCTCTCAAGAATAAGGGAAATAAAAATGTTGAAATAATGTAGGAAGAAACTACAATTGGTGAGTTGGAAAAGGCTACACCAAAAATCAATGCAACATTAGAAAATCGACAGGCAGATCATCAAACATCAATGGTAGAAATTGAAGGTATGATACACTACCAACCATTATTGTTTTAATTGATCAAGGTCCCAATTTTAGTTATATTTCACCAAGAGTTGTAAAAAATTGTAAGTTACAAAAGGAAAAGTTTGAAAAGTATTGGTTAGTATAGTTAGCTACATGAGCTAAAAGGAGAATTATAGATATTGTTAAAAAGTACAATCTTGGTATGAATGAATTAAGAACAGATATAGACTTAAACATATTACCATTAGGATCTTATGAATTTCTAATTGGTATGGATTGGATGGAAAATTTTAAAGTGGTATTAGATTGTTATAATAAACAATTTACCCGTGAGAATGAGAGAGGTAATATTATAAATATTAAATGAGTATACATAACTATTAGTATTAGAAAAATAAAATCCTTGCAATTTAAAATATGCATTTGAAAAGGGTCTAAACTACTGGTTCTGCACATAAATTATAATGAAAAGAAGGAAAGTAATAATGAGTTAGATAACTTTCCAGTATTGTGGGAATTTTAGGATGTATTCCAGGATATTCTTTGACTATCTCCTAGGAGAGAAATAGATTTTTCCATAGTCCTGATAGTTGTATTAGTACATACTTCTAAGGATCCTTATATGATGAATATCCTAGATTTAAATGCACTAAAAATTCAATTGCAAGATTTGATAGATAAATAATATTTCCGACCTAGTATGTCTCCATGGGGGGCACTGATACTTTTCATTAGAAATAAGTATGGTACTTAACCTCTCAGTATTTATTATAGGAATATTAATAAAATGACTATTAAAAATATATATACATTACCTCTTATCGATGATCTGTTTTATCAATTATGAGAAACTACAATATTTTCTAAGATTGATTTATATTCTAGTTATCATCAAGTTAGGATAAAGGATGAGGATATTTATAAAACAAAATTCAAATCAAGGAAAGGAGACTACAAATTTTTCGTAATACCTTTTGGGATAACTAATTCCCCAACCTCATTCATTTTCTTGATGAAATATATTTTGGTAAATGTCTAGATAAATTTTTGATCATCTTTATAGACAATATACTCATCAATTCAAAGGATGAGAAGGAGAAAGAATAGCATTTAATAATAGTATTACAGATACCAAGAGAACATAGATTATATGTAAAACTAAGTAAGTGTGAGCTTATAAATACCAAATTCAATATCTGGGATGTGTAATTTCCAAAGAAGTTATAATAATTGACCCAGATAGAATAAAGAATATAATGAATTGTCTTGAACCTAAGGATGTTTCAGACATAAGATCCTTTATGGGTATAACTGGCGATTATTGGAAGTTTATAGAAGGTTTTTTTGAGATTTCATATCCTATAACATCATTGCAAAAGAAAGAAACTAAGTTCATCTGGTCTGATAAATCTCAAGATAGTTTTAACAAATTAAAACAACTCTTAACTAAAGCTCCTATATTGAAATTGGAATACCTATATTAATACTTTGTAGTATGTATTGATGAATTCCATGAAGGGATTGGAGAAGTGTTAATCCAAGAAAATGATGTAATAGCTTATGAATATCGAAAACTAAAGAAACACAAAGAAAATTGTGTAAGATATCAGTGTGAATTAGTTGCAATAATACATGCATTAAAAATGTGGTGGAATTATCTAGTAGGATGAAAATTCTTACTATTGACAGGTAACATCACCGTAAAATATTTGTTTGATACACAAAATTTAAATTCTCACAAAGAAAGGTAGTTAACCTTCTTAAGCGAGTATAATTTTGAGATAAAACACACTAAGGAAAACGAAAATAAAGTAGAAAATGCATTAAGTAGACATGCAAACCTGAATTGTATAGTTACTAAAAGTAACTATGAAACATATTTATAAGAAAGGGGAAGGTTAGCAGTTGAAGAAGAACTAGAATGTCAAAATATTAAATTAAAAATTGTTGATAATTCAACAGGAATATAGGAATCGGATTTTAGATTCTCAAAAACTAGACTGTTAATGTATAAAAATAGATTATATGTACCATAATCCAATGAAATTAATCTATTAATTTTAGATTAGCTACATAAGAAACCATATTTTGGACACCCAAGTTACCATAAATTAGTTACTATGCTAACAAAGGAATTTTATTGGCCAAATAAGACAGGAGAAATAGAAGAATATATAGCTAGATGATTAGGGTGTCAACAAGTTAAGGTTGAACACCAACATCCAACTGGACTACTAAAATCAAACTGTAAAGGCTTATTCTACATTTCATTTCATTCTACCAGCTATTAATCAATAAAACAATTCAACAAGGAATAAGTAGATGTACATATCTGAACATAGTGTTGGGACAACAAATGGAACAACCAAGTTCCACCCAACCATAGAACAAAACAACCAATCTACTTGCTCTGTTCACCCCCTAGAATAACAATGATTCCATAAGGGAGAACTCTTATGCTCCTCTTTCACTATAATCCTCTTTTAGATAAGAAATTCCCCTTGACTCACACTCAGAACAGTGATCATAAAAACAAGTTATATTCTTTCTCCAACATACTAAGCAACACCTTGCCTCCTCCCATATGTTGTATAGGCAAAAGCATCTTGTGCTTAGCTCTTTTCTTCCTTTGGGAATTTTTGCAACTTTACAAATCCATGATTTTTAGGGGTTGCTAATGGCCAAATTCCTCATTTTCCACTTGTAAAATTCATCCCTAAGGTAGTTCAAGCTCGTTCCCCAGTCATGGAGTCATGGCCATTTGATTTCAACCTGGCTATTCCATTTGTCCTTCAACAATTAATATAAAAATATTTCTCTTTTACAAGTGTCATAGTCAAGGAGTTGGTTGGGTAAATCAAATATTTTCCCAATAGTCACAATAATTAATTACAATTAACCAAATTCCAAATTCGGAATTTCCATAAATGGAAGTAATTTTCCAAATATGAATTTTCCAAAAACGAAAATGAATTCCTAAGTGCGTACAAACTTTAATAATTAATTATTTTTGGGGATATTACATCATGTTCCCCTTCAATACAACACTGTCCTCATTGTTCGTTCCTTTCTCAGAACAAGGTTGGATAATATTTATGCAAATATTCCTCCAATTCCCAAGTGGCCTCCTCACGACTAAAGTTCTTCCATTGCACTTTTACCTAGGCGACGACTCTGTTCTGTAGTATTGTTTATCTCCTGTCCAGAATGCATAGAGGTTCCTCTTAGAACTCACCTTTTGGTTTCAACTGCACCATGTTCCAATAGATCATGTGAGTAGGATCATGAACATATTTTTTTAACAAAGAAACATGAAATACATTATGAATTTTCAGATTTGGAGGAAGGGCAAGTTGATATTGCATGGGTCCAATTCAAGATAAGATCTCGAAGGGGCCACAAAACCTGGGCACCAACTTTGAACAGTTCCCTAGCTTTAATGAACTTCTTCTTTCTTTGACTTTTAAATACATGTGATCTCAAACTTGAAATTCCTAGTGTCTTCTTTTCAGATCTGCGTAACTTTTATGTCTGTCTTGTGCCTCCTTTAAATTTTGTTGTACATTTCTTATCATATTCTGCATTTCTTGGAGTAGTTATGGTCCCACCATGAGTATTTTAACCAGGTTATCCCAACTAATCAGAGTTGTACACTTTCGGTCATACAATAATTCAAAGGGGCTCATCTTAGCCGATGTTTGATAACCATTATTGTATGCAAATTCCACCAAGTGCAGGTATTCCTCCCACTTACTTGGTTTCATCCTTATGTACATTCGTACCATATATTCCACAATTTGTTTGGTTCATTCAGTCTGCCCATCCATTTGTCGATGGTAGCTTGTGCTGAAATTCAAGTCAGTATTCAACCCTGCAACCAATTCTTTCCAAAATGTAGATGTAAATTTGACATCTTTATCCGAAATCGACATTTTAGGAATACCATGAAGTCTAAAGATTTTCGTCATAAATATTTCAGCGATGTTAATAGCTTTATAAGTAGATTTCACAAGAATAAAATGTGCATATTTGATAAGTTTATCGATTACTACAATAATTGAATCATTCTGGTTTTGAGTTTTTGTCAAAACTGTGATAAAATCTAGTGAGATTGTCTCCCACTTCCATTCCATTACAGGTAGAGGTTGTAACATGACAGGTGGGTATTGGTGTTCATCCTTCACCTGTTGACAATCTAGGCACTTAGATGAGTATTATATTGTCTCTCCTTTCATATTAGGCCAATAAAACAACTTCCTGAATGTTGTTACCATTTTCTGGTATCCCGGATGACCATAATATGGCTTCTTGTGTACTTCATCCAAAATTGTTGGCTTTAATTCAATAGATTCTGGTATGTACAACCTATTTTTGAATCTTAGTAATCCATTTTTTTCCAAACTCATATATGTTCTGTCTAAATTTTTTGCACTATTTTGTAAATAAGCCACTATTTTGATGTATTTTTCATCATTATTACTTGCGACTTTTATCCTTTGCTCAATGTGACTTTCTTCCTTGCCAATTTTTATCTCAAACAACCCATGAATTCTTCTACTTAAGGAATCTTCCACTTTGTTTTCCTTACCCTTGATTTGTCTTACCTCAAAATTGAATTCGCTCAAGAAGGCCAACCATCTTTCTTTCTTTGCGTTTAGATCTGGTTGACTAAACAAGAATTTCACATGACTGTTATTAGTTAGCAACAAAAAAAAATTGCCCATTATATAGTGTCGCCACAATTTTAATGCATGGATTACAACTACTAATTCCAAGTTGTAAGTGACATAATTTCATTCGTGCTCTTTTAGTTTTCGTGACTCGTAACAAATAGCGTTCCCTTCTCGAGTTAGGACACCTCCCAAACCCTCTTTTCTTGCATCAACGTAGACTGCGAAGTCTTTATCTGGGTCTTCTACCCTTAAAATAGGTGCGATTGTTAACAATTCTTTTAACTTAATAAAATTGTCCTGACATTTCTATGACCAAATAAACTTGGTTACTTTTTTCTATAGGGATGTGATAGGGTATGCAATCTTAGAGAATCCCTCTATAAATTTGTTGTAGTACCTAATGATTCCCATGAATGACCAGATGTTCGCTACACCCTTAAGGATAAGCTATTCCATGACGTCTCTTATCTTTTCTAGGTCGAATGCAATACCCTCTTCAGATATTACATGTCCTAGGTACTGTATTTTCTTTTGGTAAAAGTCACATTTGTCAAATTTTGCATATATATTGTTGTTTCTTAATGTATGCAATACTATACTTAGATTTTCTTCATGTTCTTCTTCCATTTTTTAATACACTAGAATGTCATCAATAAATACCAAAACAAACTTATCCAAGTACTAACTAAATATGCTATTCATTAAACACATAAATGTTGTTCGTGCATTAGTGAAACCAAATGGTATAACCACAAATCCACAATGTCAATATCTCATTCTGAACATTGTTTTACTTATGTCTTCATCCTTTATTCTGACCTGGTGATAGCCAGATCTTAAATCCAACTTAGAAAAAATATTTTCCCCTCCCACTTGGCTAAACAGATCATTGATTCTGGGTAGCGGATATTTGTTCTTAACAATCATTTTGTTTAATTGTCTATAATCAATGCATAATCTTAGAGTTCCGTCTTTATTTTTAACAAAAAGGACTAGTGCTCCCCATGGTGAGACACTTGGTCTAATATATTCCTTATCCAACAATTCTTCTAGTTGAATTTTTAACTCTGTTAATTCGGGTAAACTCATCCTGTAGGGTGCCTTAGATATAGGGGTTGATCTAGGTAGCAGATCGATAGAGAAGTCTATCTCTCTTCTTGGGGGAAGTTCTGGAATTTAGTCTACAAATAAATATCTAAAATCATGTAAGACAGTAAAATCTTCTAGGCTGGTTTTATGTTCTTTTTCCAACATATTTTTCACTTGAATAGCATAAATTGAACAACCTTTATTCATACACTTTTTAAACTGTAGTGTCAAAATATGCCTAACTGAGACTGGTTCTTTGATGCCTTGTACTATCCTAACAATGTTTCTTTCATCTCTTTAAGTAATTTATTTTTCATAAAAATCCAAAACTACTTTATGCTTCTCTAACCAATCCATTCCAATAATTATATCGTAGGACCCTAACAATAGAATATTTAGATTTAGCTTTGTGTTTTGATCATCTAAACTGAGTTCACAATGAGAAATGAAATCTATTACTTTTCTTTTTGTTCATGTTGCTAGTTTTACTAGCCAAGATTTTGTATTCTTTACCTTCTTAATCTTATTTGAATCCACTACACCAGGAGAAACATAACTCAAAGTAGATCTTGGATCAATTAAAACATAAATACGATTATTATTAACTTTACCTTCAACTTCCACTACAGTGGACTGGTGATCACCTTGTCGACCATCCAAAACTACATTGATTCTGTGTAAGTGTCTTCCCACATCTCCCACTGTATACCCCTCTTGCAGGTTGTGAACCTTGGTCCTTACTACAAAAGTTAAATCCAGATAATTCCTCCTTAAGTGAGGTTATCCACATTCCCATCATTTTAACGGTTCTCTGTGGTTGTCCCCAAACTTCTTGGTTCCCATATTAACTGGTATACCTCCCCCTTAGGTGTTCTAGTTATTGGAGTTAAAATATTAACTTGGAAAATTATTTGTTGCATTTTGGAAAGGGGCTGGTTGATAGCCCTTCTTCTGTTGGTTCATTATGTCATGTTTCTTATCTTTCCAAGCCTTGGGAAGTTCAAACCATTGTTTTTATTGATCATGACACATCCAGGCATTTCTAAAAACTTCACTTAATGGATTGGGGTTGTCAAACTTGATTTTTTACTTATAGGACTGTGGTAAGCAGCTTAGGGACTACTAGATTTTTACCTTGTCTTCCCTGATATAGGGAGCAAATCTTAATAATTCAAGGAATTTGTTTATCAGGTCATCCATAGTTATTTGACTGAGTCTTAGCTCATAAAATTCTTTTGTCTTGCTCTCATAATAAATTTGTGATAAATATTGTTTATTAAAGTATTTCTTGAAATCCAACCATTCCATTTGTTTTTCTTTTAATCCCTTGGCCAACTTCAGGTCCTACCACCATATACTCACTTTCCCTTCTAGGTTATAAATGGCCATTCCGACCTTCATGTTGCTGGAATAATTGTAAATGTGGAAATACTTATTTATGTCTAGTAACCATGCTTCGGCCTCCTCCCCTATCCGAGATTCTTCATAAAGGGTGTACGGTTTGATTTTCTTAAATTCTCCCTCCAAGTGGTCCACCTGTTTCCTCTTTCCTCCTATGGTTGTTTTATTTTTTTCTTTTGGTGTCCCTTCAAAAGAACTGTTCTTTTTTTCTTCTTCGTGGCCAGAATTTTTGGAGGCCCTTTTGTTGACATCTTCTTTCTTGTTGTTATCTTTTGGGATTTTCTTTGTTACTATGCTCCACAACAATACTTCATTTATTTCTTCTTGGTCTTCATGTGATTTTTTCAGTTTCTAATTATCTGCCTTGAAATCTTGTAGTTCCACAATAAGGTTCCTCATGGTTTCCATAATCTGGGTGACTAAACATCCTTCATTGTTCTTCCTAGGCTCTCCAGGAGGTCCTTGATCGGGATTCTCCTCAAGTTTGATTTCTTCTTCATTCTGTGTTTCCATTATCACAACAAAACACTTTTTTTCTATTTGCAATAGTAAGTGCTTTTGTTAGATTTTCATAATACAAAAAAGTATGTACTAAGAAAAATGTTTGGCCCTGGTCTAAGGTTCAAGTGTTGCAACCTTTGCTCTGATACCATATGTAATGTACCCCAAATTTACTAAATAAAAAAGAAAATGATAGGTACATTAATACTTCTTTACTCTTATATATTTAATCGTTTTAAACTTGTAATCATCGTTATAGGGATACAATGTATACTTAAATGTATGTACAAGTGACTAAGACAAGGTGGTCAACCTTTCCATTAAGTTGTGTCCATTACAATTCATTTAGTATATGTGATAGCACTTGTCACAATAAGTTAAGGTTTAGACTATTCATGAAATTGTGATCTTGTTATGTCATACAGTCTAAAGTAACTCTAGCCTTAATGATTTCCTCCTTTATCAAGATGTCCATAAATGCATTTCACTAAAGCTCCACTTTTAAAAATAGTCTTAGTACTCTCCACTTCATATCCAAATGAAGGAGTACTCCAAACCTTATAACAACATTCCAAACATGCAAGTCTATTTTATTTATTATAACCCCTCTAATTCCATGTATCAAGGATTGTTTAATCGATGATGTTAGATATAAAAACTATTACCAGAAAGTTCCTCTATCCAAAGTCATACAAGGGAAATGTATATTTCTCAGTTTATAGGAATGAATTATCGTATGTCTTACCTGAAGGGTTTAACCTTATTCGCATAAGTCTATACGATTCTCCTTGCAACAAATGTACCTTAGTTTTAAGTGAACATTAACTATTAGAAATAGTGGACATTCTTGTCAGTTTTCTTTGTCAAGTATTTTAGCATAGTAGTTAGTGGAAACTAGCACACGCCAGCTAGAAAATGACAGGGCAAACAAAAATAGTGATATTTAACGTGGGATTTGACATCCCATTTGGCATCAAAAGTCATAACCCTAACTGGTTAGTGTCCAACATGGAACCTTCCATCTTAGTGACAAGAATTTTCACTAACAGTGTTATTGACTCAGCTCAATGCGCAGTTAATACATGTCCATAAATAACATTGAATTCTCTGGTTGAGAGTTATGAGGTTTTCTGCTTTGTACTGGTTCTAGGTTATCGTGACCAATGTGGATACGCCATACATGCATATTCACATGGCTTGTGTACCCACAACATCCATTCACCATTACTCTTCAATATGAGAGTCACCTGGGTAACTAATGTTCCATTTCTCCTTTGGCTCTTATGCATTTTCATAAAGTCGTCCTGCATTAACCTCTGCAACATTGCTCTGTGCATAACCACCAATGACGAGGGGGTTCCTTCTCTACGTATAACAATAAAAAGTTACACGTCCATCTAGTTTCCTCCTCTACTAGGTAAGTTCTCAAAACTCTATTGCTTGAGTTAATTCTAGAATATATGGAAGGGTCAGTCATATTTTAATTTTGTATCTATAGCTAGCTTCTTTACGGTTGCTGGTTGAGGACCTTATTTTCACAAACCTTAACTCTCTGAATTTTTTCCATCCATGCTCTAGTTAAAATGTGTATTTTCTAACTTGTGGTGGTTTATGGCTTTATATCTCCCGTGAGGATAAATATTCATTGCTCATGGATTTCATTAACTTGTAAGCCATTTTACACAGACGGTTCAGTTCCTTGATTCAGGGATATTCCCGTAATGTTTTTTAGGGTTTTTTTCAACAAACAGTTATCCTTAGTCGTCTCTTTAATATTTAGGCTTGTAATTTGTTTGGAGTCACTCACAATATACCTATCACTGAAACTTCCGTGGTTAAAACCCTACTACAATAACCCTAAAATTCCACATAAGGCGTCCTATGTGAGTAACTGTATACTAAAGCTCTCTATGTATTATGTCATAATTATTTTTACAATTTGTGAGGGTTTTTTTTTCAAGGCCAGAACCTCGATCTCTGTTTCTTAAACTCGCGTTATTAATTAGGTTGTTCATGATATGCTTCCCGCCCGAGAACCCCTTGGTTAAATCTTTCTCCATAGTGATTCCTAAGTTCACTTATGGTATTCTTTGTAGGTGTGGGTTTCATTTTTAATACTCTGTTTTGATTAAGTGATGATCCTTCGAACTATCATCTCTTGCATCTGACTTAGTTTTAAGAATTCACATTCTCAAATTTAAAGGTTGTAAAGTTGTAAACCGAATTCCTGTGGTTGTAGTAAGGATTTCCTTATTGTTGTGTAAGTTTAATAAATAAATATGTTTACCTTACTCATACTTGTACATGCATTGTTACAATCCTAAGACTCCCATTGTGTATAATTATTCAAGAACTTAAACAAATATAAAGGATTTACCCTTACTCTTTGTTCTCGAATTTTGTGGTTAACTTGTCTAATTTCACTTTGTTCACGTAGAAGGAAATAAATTTAAGTATCCAAAACTTTGTTCTTGATTGCGTTTTACTTATCATCAAGCAGTAGGTTTAGATAATTATGAGAACAGTATCTCTCCACCCTATCTGTGATCTGAATTGGGAAATTATGTAGAGAAGGATTTATATTGTGTGCTCTTTATAGTTTTGGTTATGCAATATATATTAGAAGTTTAATAATGTTATATATGTTTGAAACATTCTGAGAAATTGATTTAATTTTGGTCGGTTACAATACTAATGATGGGATCCCAGTTTCCATTGTGAGGGTACCCATTAGTCATTTCAAGGTCCACTCCTCCCCTTCGAACCATGGATAGTTCACTTCAACGACACCAAAGAGAAATGAACTCGCGCCAACCTCAAGGTATGTGTTATTCATGTGTGGAACCTTCATTGTTTAATTTTGTGGATTCCTCCTGAACATTACTTTATCTTCAATATTTAATTTCCTCGACTTCTGTGTTAACATGGTTTACTGATTCAAGAGTTTCTTGCAGTATTTAAACATTCACATTCAACGAATCTAGTGCATCGCTTTGCTCAAAAAAGGTATTTGAGTTCTGATTCTAGTGTTTTAGTTTGAATGTTCAGATTCAGTTTTCAAGTGGTATTGGTTCCTTACCCAGGGTACTCTGTTTGCAAGGATTTGGATCAAAAGCCTTTGTCTATACATATTTTTATTTCTTTTTATAAATGAACGCACAAAAGTTTCTACAACCCAAATGAATATTGTTACATATTGAACAATCTTTGTAATATGTGTTATATTGAAACTTTATTTATGGTTTTACTGTGGTATAAATGGACAGTAAATTTTATGCCTTTAGTATATTTTTATAAATGGAATTTTTCTAAAATTATTATGTGGTCCAAGAATCAATGATATTTTTGTTTATGAGTATTAGATATGTATGTAGCTCTAAAAATCTATACAAGAAACAACATATACATATATATATATTTCTATTCATGTATTCATTCTAAATTTCTCTTCGGCATTTGTACAATCTAATATTCCTTCGATGTTTATGCAGCTCTGCATATCAAAACCTACAACAATATAAATACATATATTTATATCTTGAATTCACTTCCAGAATTTCATTTAGCATTTTCAACAGTTGAGTGTTCCTTAAGTTGAATACTTGTACATATGCATGGTAAAGGTTATAATTAACAAAGTAATAACTATATTTCATTTGGATTAGATGCATATCCTATGTATTTACATAACTCAAATTTATCAACAACTAACACACATAGTAGCTTTCTTAACTTTACTCAATGAATAAAATCAAACTATAAAGGCTTATTCTGCAATTCATTTCATTATGCCAGCTATTAATCAATCAAACAATTCAACAAGGAATAAGTAGATGTACATATCTGAACACATTGCCGGGACAACAAATGGAACAACCAAGTGCCACCCAACCATAGAACAAAACAACAAATCTACTTTCTTCGTTCACCCCCTAGCCTGACCATGAGTCCATAAGGGAGAACTCTGTTGCTCCTCTTTCGCTATAATCCTCTTTTAGATAAGAAATTCCTCTTTCCTCACACTCAGAACATTGCTCATAAAAGAAAGTGGTATCCTTTCTCCAACATACTAAGTAGTGTCATGCCTCCTCCCATATGTTGCATATGCAAAAGCATCTTGTGCCTAGGTCTTTTCCCCCTTTTGGAATTTTTACAAATTTACAAATGTCTGATTTTCAGGGGATGCTAATGGCCAAATTCCTGATTTTCCACTTGTAAAATTCATCCCTGAGGTAGTTCAAGCCTGTTCCCCACTCATGGAGTCATGGTCAGCTGATTTCAACTTGTCCGTTTCATTTTTCCTTCAACAATTAATATAAAAAAAATTGTCTTTTAGAAGTGTCATAGTCAAAGAAATGGTAGGGAAAATCAAATATTTTCCCAACAGTCACAATAATTAATTACAATAAACCGAATTCCAAATTCAGAATTTCCATAAATGGAAATAATTTTCCAAATACGAATTTCCCAAAAATGTAAATGAATTCCTAAGTGCATACATACTTTAATAATTAATTATTTTTGTTAATATTACATCATGTCCCCCTTCAGTACAAAATCGTCCTCAATGTTCATTCGTTTCTCGAAACAGGTTTGGATAAGATTTATGAAAATCTTCCTCCAATTCCCAAGTGGCCTCCCCATGACTAAAGTTACTCCATTGCACTTTTACCTGGGCATCGACTATGTTCCATAGTACTATTTCTCTCTTGTCCAGAATGCGTAGAGGTTATGCTTGGAACTCGCCTTCTGGTTCCACCTACACCATGTTCCAATCGATCATGTGAGTAGGATCATGAACATATTTTTTTAACAAAGAAACATGCAATACATTATGAATTTTCAGATTTGCAAGAAGTGAAAGTTGATATGGCACAGGTTCAATTTGATCTAAGATCTTGAAGGGGCCAGAAAACCTGGGTGCCAAATTTGAACAGTTTCCTAGCTTTAATGAACTTCTTCTTTCTTTGAATTTTAAATACGCGTGATATCTAACTTGAAATTTATGGGGTCTTCTTTTCAGATTTGAGCAAATTTTCTATCTATCCCATGCCTCCTGTAAATTCTGTTGTACTTTTCTTACCATATTCTCCATTTCCTGGAGTATTTTTGGTCCCACCATTAGTCTGTCAACTGGGTTATCCCAGCTAATTGGAGTTGTACACTTCTTGTCGTACAATACTTCAAAGAGGCTCATATTAGCCGATGTCTGATAACCATTATTGTATGCAAATTCCTCAAGGTGCAGGTATTCCTCCCACTTACCTGGTTTCATCCTTACATACATTCATAGAATATATTCCACAATTTGGTTCATTTGTTCAGTCTACCCATATGTTTGTGGATGGTAGCTTGTGATCAAAATTTAAGTTAGTATTCAACCCTGCAAACAATTATTTCCAAAATGTAGATGTAAATTTGTCATCTCTATCTGAAATCATTATTTTAGGAATACCATGCAGTCTAAAGATTTCCTTCATAAATATTTCAGCGGTGTTAATAGATTTTTAAGTAGATTTTATAGGAATAAAATGTGGAGACTTGCTAAGTTTATCAATTACTATGATAATTGAATCATTTTTTAATTTTTTGTCAAACTCGTGATAAAATCTAGTGAGATAGTCTCCCACTTCCATTCCAGTACAATTAGAGGTTGTAACAAGACAACTGGTTGTTGGTGTTCATCCTTCACCTCTTGACAATATAGGCACTTAGATAAGTATTATGATGTCTCACCCTTCATATTAGGCTAATAAAACAACTTCCTCAATGTGATTGCCATTTTCTGGTATCCCGGATGACCAGAATATTGTTTCTTGTGTACTTCATCCAAAATTGTTAGATTTAATTCAATAGAATATGATATGTAAAACCTATTTTTGAATCTTAGTAATCCATTTGTTTCCAAACTCAGAACTTTTCTTTCTACATTTTCTGCATTATTTTGTAAATCTGCCACTATTTTGATGTATTTTTCATCATTATTACTTGCACATTTGTAACGTCCCCTTCGTTTCGATGACCCAACTCCAGTAACTAGTGCAAATTTTTTTTTTTTGTGTGCGTGAAAAGTGTGTGCGTGCGTAAGGGAGGGAATAGACACACTCGACTCTACGTCGTCACCTGACGACTATCAAGACGCAACCATTATGATCACCCTTAGTTAAGACTCAACATTACCTTCGACTCAAGGGCAACAAGGGTAGCTCGATTACTTCCTTAAAACTGTTAGTCGATGAGTCATCAACCCAACCAAGATGAGTACACATGATTAATTTCTAATCTAAATTGTAATATATTAAAGCTCTTAGGTTAAGGACCTTACCCTTTAGGTTGAGAATTAAACATCCTTATAATGATCGACTTACCATTACATTTATTCGACAACAATATGGTAAACAATTAGCAACGTCCTTACATTCCTAGGATGTCAAGGCTATAGAGCATTTTTCCAAAAGCGAGGATATCACATTTTCAAGTTTCGACGATAAAACACCCTGACAAAAACTACCATGACATCACCACCAAGGCCAGCATTTACAAATGTGAATAGAGACTTTCAATTCATCTAACTCCTTCCATAATAAAACTACAATAACCCTTAACATACTTGATAACCCCTTCACATCTTTTGTTATGCAAATCTTGCAATAATTTACAGTTACCAATCTTTACTTATTATCTAAGACCATAAAGCTGCAATCTTCTTTACCCTACAAGATAACCCCGTTACCCCTTTTTATGACTAATCCTTGCGATAATATACAATTACATAGTTTTTCTAGGTTTCAACCATAAAATTTCCATGACCTCTTATGATATAAACATTGCGCCTAAACAGAGGGGAGCTCGCATCCATAAGTTAGCATTGGTCACATAGCAATCCTTCCTTTTCCAGAACCTTACATTCTAATGATATCATTCACAAGGAAATTCCAGAACATTCCCTAATCATAACCATTTACTAACAATTTAATAAATAACATTACAATTGCACTTAAATGCATTGTCGTTAATTAACCATGCAATTGCGGAACCATTAAATAAATAACCATTAGTGACCATTTAAGAACCTTTATATAATGACATTACCATTCCAATTAAATGCTTGCATTAAATCAACAATGCATCTACTTAATCAATTGAATAATTAACCATTATCCACCATCTTAATAACAATTACCGAAATGCAGTACACTTACAATTAATTAACAATCATTTATATAAGAGTATAAATCAATCCCAAGGACATTTCAATATTGAAATT
>ML786169.1:90358-119815 GCA_009831015.1 Picea engelmannii | reverse complement strand
ATTAAGAGTTGATTAATAATTAAATAACCATTGACAATTATGAACAATTAATTAATGATAATTAATTTAGTTAACATTATATAAGAAACAATTTTTAGGATTATATTATTAAACTAATTATAATTAATAATCAAGGGTCGTTAGTAATAAATGAAATTATCTTGAGAGGATATTGGTGATGTTTAAGAGATGGGCGAGATGAGACGGAACTCAAAGCGGCTAGGGACCAAACCCTAGCCGCCCAAGCTCTGTTTTTCGTTTGCAGGGGCGCGGATACTCGGCGGAAGCAGCAGATCAGGGTTCAGAGGCGCGTCGACACCTTCAGAGGGCTCCTGCGCCTGAGTTCGCCTATGATTCTGCATGCGTATTGGTGAAATCCTTAGCTCGTCGCTCTCTCAGCATACAGGATGCGTTTCAGCGATTCCAGCGCGTCCCTTCTGCGCGTCTGAAGCCGTGGTAGCCTATGGTGGCCGCCGCCCTGCCAAGATGGCTCCAAATCTGACTGCCGAGAATGAGGAAGGTCCTTTGGAAGGATTCAAAGCATTAGTCCGCTCAGCAGGACCTAAATCCAAGCCTTCTCTTTTGTCCAAGTTTGTTAAGAAGATGGAGGAGATTCCTACTCTGGAGCTTTCTCCAGAGCAGCCTTGCAAACTTGCCCTCTATCTCGCAGAAAAGGCCCTCGTTGGAAAGTTTACCGGGTTATGGCCCAGCCCCAAAATGGTAGACGCATGGATCGAAGAACGATGGAGGCCGCTGATTCAGGAAAAAGTTACTCGGAGCGCAGTAGGCAGGGGTTGTTTTGTCTTCTGTTTCTCAAGCAAAGAGGATCGTGATCTAGTTTTCAGATCTGGACCCTATTTCATGGGGTCGAGAGGTTTGTTCTTAGCCCCCTGGACTCTTGACTTCAATCCCGGAGACGATATCACCGCAACCCCTGTTTGGGTTAGGCTGCCTCACCTCCTCATACATCTCTGGGGGATAAGCTCTCTAGAGGACATCAGAAACAAGCTTGGGCGTTTCCTGGACAGTGTGGCACCGAAAGGGGACCAGTTTACCTGCGCTCGTATTTGTGTTGAGGTTAACCTCGAGAAAGGCCTACTAGAAGCCATTAATCTCTCCCTGGGGGAGTGGAGCCATATCCAAGAGCTGGACTACGAGCAGATCCCTTTTAAGTGCCTCTGGTGCCATGCATATGGTCATTTTGCAAAAAGATGCCCCAAAGTCTCTGAGGAGCCGGGACCAGTCAAAGAAGATGATTTTCAGCCAGTAGCCAACAGACGAAGGCAACCAAGACGAAAGGTTCCGCTAACCCAGGCTCCAAAGGCCACTCACTCAGCAGAGGCAACTCTAGAAAATAAAAACAGCTTTGAGGCGCTGAAGGAAGATGAAGCCCCAGATCTAGAAGCAACATAAGTGAAGGAAGATCCTCCGGCAGACGAAAGCCTTCCGAGCATCACCCCCATAGGCCCAGTAGCAGCGAGTGAACCGCGGGCCCCAGGTCCGGTTCCCTCTGCCTCGGCAGGTTTGACTGTTTCAGTCCCTTCTAGCAAATCTGTGGAAACTTCTGATTCTGAAGATAACTCATTCCCGTCTCCACCTCTTACCCGAGGACGAAAGTCCAACAAAGCGTGCAGAGAAAAGGAGGCGGCCTCCAACATCTCTTCAGGTTCTCAGAAAAAGATGGATCCCTTCTTTAAGAGGAAAATTCCACCCCCTTCCGGTTAATGTATTGCTTCTGTCTCCTTTTATGCTCACAGTTTGTGAGAATTTACTCATGTAAGCAATTTTTGCCATTTTTTCGAATTAGCTCCAGAAGCAGATGGGATGGGTTTCCCAAGACATTCACAAGAAGGTTGGCAGCACTGTTAGAGGTCACCAACCTTCTTCAGATCTGTAACTTTCTAGTTCTGGCTTACCAGAACGCCGCCTAATGAAACATAACCGTTCTTGTAAAAAATAAAATAATCAAGGGTCGTTACGTCGTCACTTTGGTGCATAGAGACCAATAGATTATAATGCCCTGTTTTTTTGTGCGTGGATGATGAGAAAATGACATGTTTTCCCAGTGATTTACCCCTTTGTATATTTGTGCCTTGATCTCCACCTTGCTTTTTTCTCTACATGTTATATCACCTCTGCATCCTAATCATTCTTGGCATATGAAAATTGTGTTTAGTATTCTCTACATTTCAACACCCTCAACCATGAAATTTCTAACTCTGTGATTTTATATATTGCCGGATAATTTAACTCTACGTTGTAATACCTTCCTGGCTATTTAACTCTGCGTTTTTTTTTTTTTTTTTAATGGCATCATTCTTTGCATTTTTATACCTCTGCACTTTAATATTTGAAGACAAATTAGGATTGCAGATCATTGGTGTTTTCCTGGTGATTTTGGCCATTTTTAAGACTGCAATTTGTGGTTGTGTAACTGGCAATTTTTCCACTCCTTAGGACTTCAAATTGATGTCGGTGATCTTATGCCGATTTTGATAGTGAATTTGTGCCTTGGATGGCAACAAAATTCTTCATTGAAATCTGGGGATCTTATGCCAAATCTGACAGTGAATTTGTACCTTGGATGGCAGTGAAATTCTTCATTGAATGTTAGGGATCTTATGCCGAATTTGACAGTGAATTCATTCCTTGGATGGCAACAAAATTCTTCATTGACATTGAATGTTGGTGATCTTATGCTGATTTTGACAGTGAATTTGTGCCTTGGATGGCAGCGAAATTATTCATTGAATGTTGGTGATCTTATGCCGATTTTGACAGTGAATTCATGCCTTCGATGGAAAAAAAATTATTCATTGAATGCTGATGATCTTATGTCTATTTTGAAAGCAAATTTGTGCCTTTGGATGGAAGTGAATTTATTCATTAGATGTTGGTGTTTTCATACCATTATTGAAAGTGAATTTGTTCCTTGACTGGCATCGGATTTCATCTTGATTTTTGGTATTTTTATACCATCATTGATTGCATTTTTTTTTACCGTAACTGACAAAATCAGTTGTTGCATTTGACTGAGTTTTTCCCTGTGAATGGTTGTGTTTTTCTCCATGTGATTGACCGCGTGTTTACCTTGCAATGTCTGTGTTTTTACATTTACCTGACAGTGTTAATAACCATGCATTTTTACATTTACCTGACAATGATATTATTTGGAATTATTGTTTATTGTAGTAGTCATAAAAATACAAAATTTAATTCTAATTTAGCATATAATTCTTTCTCATACAAAATAATTCAATCACCAACATAGGAGCATATGATATTCGACAAAAAATAAAATTTTATCCACAACATAAGAATTACTTAACAGAATAAATAAATTACCTCTCCCTGATGCTAATTTCCCCGTCGATCTGGTTGTTTGTTCCTGAAACTGTGTCAAACACTACCCAAAACCGTGTTTCCACCCTGCCAACTAGGACAACTTCCTAGCTCTAGGATACCATATGGATATCCTGGCCCCCGTGCCCAAAACCTCCAGCAAACTGGTGCCCCCTGTACAGATCCTTTTCCCGACTGCCCAACTCAAACTCTCTCCATAAAATCCCCCAAATCCAAGAGAGCCCTCCCCCCAAAATCCAATTCGAATGATAATTACCCATTCCGTAAACCCTCCTCCGCTCATATCCCCCCTTCACCGCCCTTTCTCCTCATTTATTTCTTTACCTACACATTTATTACCTTATCCTAATAGTTAATGCCCCTTACCCAATTATTAATGTTCCTTATCCGTTTATTAATGCTTCTTATCCCCTAGCATACATAGATAATTTAATTAAACAAAATAATTTATTAACCCTCTTAATTTAATACCCATGTCAATGAATGTAACATGTAATTAATTAATCAATTAATTAATCAAATTATAACAATTAATTAGTTAATAAATATTTAATTAGTATCATTATACCAATCTTTGTTTAATTAATAACATGTTAGAAAAATTAATTACCTAATAAATTTTACTAGGGTTGTTACATACACCCACCCTTCAGGAAACTTTGTCCTGAAGTTAAGGTGTCTTATGGTACAAAGGAAAAGAAACCTGGTTCACATATTCATAACAATTAACCGATATTATCAGTAAGTAAGTCAAGAAAACTCATACATACTAGTGTATATGTACAAGAAATGCATGTGTAGCTAGTACATACAAGTCTTGTGCATGTACTAATAATCAAAACTATCATCCCTTAGTAATTTTTGTATGCATCCAATCCAGTCAACAAGACTAGTCTTTTATAAAAGACAAAAAAACAATCAATTGTTTGAGAAATCCTTTAATTACTATTATCCAGTTCAACAATTGTTATTTAGACAACTATGGTTTAGTTACGTAATTATGAATATTCATATATACACATTTCTTTTTTTTTGAAGGGAAAACATTAAATTCCACCACAAGATAGATCTCCATACCTTCTCAACTATTACTACTCATCCTTCCTCCCTAACCGACTTCCATCTCCATTCCTATCCTCCCTCTGCTAGACTATCTTAGAGCGTCAACTATATTGACCTAACTCCAAATAGAACCCGTAAGCGGAAGTGTCGCTATCTCGACCAAACTTCCCGAGCAGGCATATGACAGTCATCATCACACATCTTGGGGAGCGTGAGCTAACACCGTCTGCCCATGACTTCAAGTTTCAGAGGATACATGGTGGGATGTGCCTCCACCCCTCCTAATCATAACTAGGGTCCACACCCTACAATGGAATATACAGTGGCACCGTGTTGTTGGGGGTTTTGTCATCGTTTATTTGGTTTTGGGTAGTGTCATCACCTGAAATCATGCACTGGTCCACATATCATAGCAATGCATCCAAACCAATATAATTTCACATACAATATTCATACCATAATGTTTCTTGGCTAGTGGTCATAATATCCACTTTCATCATCTTTATCCTTTGGCTATTTCATAAACCATAACCTACAGATTAGTCTGTAACACAAACTCATACATTTCTATGCATTATCATAATGTAATTACATAATATCATCATTTCAATTTGGTATCCCCGTACCAATAATTTAACATCAAAGTTTTCTAGTTAGAAATAGATCTCATAATATCCCATAATTCAATTTCGAAACCCATTCATAAGATTATCATTTACCCAAAATAGATTACATCATATCCAACATCATTCTAATAGTATTTTAAACATTCATAAAATTCTTCATTCTCACAATATGTCGCGTCATATACATCATCATCAATAACATTTAAACATTCGTAAAAATTACATTCACGTAGTAGATTGCATCATATACATGATCATCAATAACATTTAAACATTCATAAAAGTTCATAAATTTTAAAGTTTAAGTGTATCGCTTAATAGTTTCAATGTGACTAGAAAATAAAGTATATAGGCCTCAGGTAATCCTGGCTATCTAAGTCAAAAGGTAGTGTTACATACACCCAACCTTCAATAAACATGTTCTCGAGGTGGTCAAAAAAGTGAGGGATAGTCTCGCCATAGTGTGTTGGCGTCTTCCCAAGTAGCAGATCCTGGACTATACTTGTCCCACTGGACCTTAACTTGGTCTACCAGACGGTTCCTGAGTTGTCGAACTCTATGGTCCAATATGCGTAATGGTTCTACCATGAGGGTTCCCACATTCGATACCTGCAATTCCTTCCAATTTAGTTTATGTGATTCATCAGCAACATAATGATGTAAAACAGATACATGAAATACATTATGAGTTTTATGCAAGTGGGGTGGTAGTACGAGATGATATGCAATTGGTCCAATTTTCTCTTGAATCCTAAATGGTCCTATAAATCAAGGTGACAACTTTGTCCCCTTCCCGAACTGTATGGTACTTTTATTAGGCCTGATATGAATGAAAACCTGGTCTCCCACTTCATAACTTCGGTCAGTCCTGTGTGCATTCGCATAGCTTTTCTGCCTGTCCTGTGCTTCCTTTAGTCTCTGCCTAATCTGAATCACCTGTTCTTCCATCTCCAGAATAAATTCTGGCCCAACTGTTACTCGATCTTCTAGTCTATCCCAACTCAATGGCGTTCTGCATGGCCTCCCATACAAAGCTTCGTAGGGTGGCATTCCGATGGAGCTATGATAACTATTATTGTAGGAAAACTCTACCAAAGGTAGGTAATTCTCCCACTGGGTTTGATTATCCATTACATACATCCTAAGCATGTCTTCCATGGCTTGATTTACTCTCTCAGTTTTCCCATCTGTTTCAGGATGATAAGTTGTGCTTAAGTTCAACTGAGTCCCCAACGCTGACTGTAAACTTGTCCATAACCTAGAAGTGAATCTGGAGTCCCTATCTGAAATGATCTTCTTAGGTATTTCGTGCAAATGGATAACCTCGATTAAAAACACATGTGCCACATCAGTGACATCGTAAGTGTCTCTAACCAGAATAAAATGAGCACTCTTGGTTAACTTATCCACTATCACAAGAATGGCATTGTGTCTATGAGATGTGAGCGGTAACCCCACAACCAAATCCATAAAGATGACTTCCCACTTGGACATAGGAACATCATGTGGTTGTAGGAGGCCTGTCGGGTGATGGTGGTCGGATTTCACTTATTGACATTCTAGGCACTTGGTGATGAAATGGACTACATCGCACTTCATGCCTACCTAGAAGAAGAGTTTCCTTATATTTGTGTACATCTTCTTCACACCCAGATGCACACAATAAAGTGATCTATGGGATTCCTTCAATATGATGCTTCGAATATCCCCATTCTCAGGGATGTACATCCTTCCCCGATATCTTAACATTCCATCTATTTCCAGACTATATCCTTCATACTTTGGATCTAACTGCCTCCCGCTCTGGAGGTTTGAAGTGACCTTTAAATACCAACTGTCTCTTGGGAGTTGTGTCAACACATGTTCCCTTAGATTGACCTTTAAGGTTACCAAGGAGAAGATACGTGGTCTCCTACTCAAGGCATATTCGACCACATTTTCCTTTCCCTTTATGTACGAAATACCAAAATCGCACTCACTCATAAACTCACTCCATCGCATTTTCCTGGAATTCAGATCTCTTTGAGTGAAGAGATGTTTTAAACTTTGATGGTCTGTTTTGAGCTCAAATTTTCGCCCCACAAGATAGTGCCTCCAAATTTTCAGAGATAGCATTACAGCTGCCAACTCTAAATCATGAGTCCTGTATAACTCTTCGTGTTTCTTCAAATTCCTTGATGCATAAGCTATCACTCCTCCATCCTACATTAGCACAGCCCCCAACCCTTTATTCGAGGCATCCGTGCAGACTGTGAAGTCCTTTTCCATATTCGTTACTCGTAGAATTGGCACAGTGGTTAGTAACCTCTTAAGCTCAATGAATGCACTATCACATTCTTCTATCCATTCATACCTGACCGCCTTGCATTGCAAAGTGGTGATGGGTTTCGCTATTTTTGAGAATCCTTCCACAAATCTCTAGTAATAACCTACTAGCCCCATGAAGCTTCTCACCTCATGGCCATTTTTCGAAACTGGCCACTCCATAATAGCCTTTACCTTTTCTGGGTCCACAGAGATTCCTTCGCTGGAAATGATATGACCTAAATAGTGGATCTCTTTCTAGAAGAAGGAACAATTTGACAAATTCCCATATAATTTGTTCTCCCTAAGGTAGGACAACACTACTCGTAGGTGTTCCTCATGTTCTCTTTCATTCTTGGAATAGATGAGGATGTCATCTAAAAATACTTGTACAAAACAGTCTAAGTACTTCCAGAATATGCCATTCATGAGGCTCATGAATACTGCTAGCGCATTGGTCAATCTGAAAGGTACTACAACAAACTCGTAATGTACAAACTGAGTTTGAAAGGTAGTTTTTGGAATATCACCTTCCTTAATCCTTAACTGATGATACCCTGACCACAAATCAATCTTTGAGAATACCGCATCTCCTTTCATCTGATCGAAGAGGTCATCTATTTGCGGCATTGGGTACCTATTTTTCACTGTAGCACGGTTCAAGTCCCTGTAGTCTATACACAGTTGTAAGGATCCATCCTTATTCTTTACAAAAATTACTGGTGCACCCGAAGGTGAGACACTGGGCCTTATTATCCCTAAGTCCAGTAACTCTTTCAACTGCATTTGCAATTCACAAAGTTTTGGCACTGTCATCCGATACGGAGTCTTGGAGATTGGTTTTTCACCATGTTTTAGCTCAATAGTAAAATCAAGCTCCCTCTCAGGAGGTAACCCTAGTAACTTGTTCAGAAAAACATCTTTAAATTCTGACAATACCGGGTACTGATCTAATGAGGGTCCCTTCCTTTCATTTACTGCTTCCACTACATAAATTCGACACCCTTGCCTCAAGCATCGCTTAACCTTCATAGTTGATATAAAGCATAACGATACTTTTCTCTGTACACCCTAGATATCTACTGGTCTTCCTTCATCATCTACACAAAGCACCCTCTTTGCAAAACAATCTACCAAAGCTCGGTGAGTTGCTAACCAATCCATTCCAATGATTAGGCCATATGCCCCGAGAGCAGTGACGTATTCCTTCAACCTGGTAGTACATACTCCTAGGTATACTATACAATTATCGACACTAGGTCCTACTGCTTGTTTTTCCCTCGAAGCCATCTCGACTTGTTTAAAGTCATCATTCTCGTAGGCTGCCAACCCACTCTTTTCTAATGCAGATGGTGAAATGAAACTATCTGTCACACCAGAATCAAACAAAATCTTAACATTGATATGATTTAGCGTACCTGATGACTCCAATACCGTGGATTGATGTTTCGCCTGGCGGTTATTAACCGCTGCGTAAATTTGGTGGTTGCTACTTGATCTCCCCATCAGTGCCTTTCCTTCTCTATGCACAAACCTTGATTGTAACTCTAGGCAGTCACATTGGTAATGGGGTCCTCCGCACCCCCAACAGGTAACACGAGATTGAACCTTTTCATTGTTATGTGACTGTCTCTGAAATGATTTCCTTCCCCTGGAACCCCTGACCCTACTAGTTGTTCCTTGAGATGGTCGTGGACCTGTCTGCATTGTTGGCGATGAATGAGATGCTGCACTCATTTCCATTGAAATACCTGCGGCTACTATCCTTGGCGCGACTCTGTTACCATATGGCGGTGGCCTTGAGCTCCCTCCCCTGGGAAAAGTCCTCGGGGCCTTTCCTACGAATCCAGGATGATGCGGAAATGTCGGTGTTGTACCCCCGGTTAAGTTCATGTGTTCCTCTGCATAACGCGCATTTTCCACCGCTTCTACTACTGAAGATGGTTTCCACATCCACACCATAGCTCTTATATTAGGGTTCAATCCATAGATGAAGCGCTCTACCTGTCATTGGTCATTATCCATATTCGAAACATATTTGACCAGTTCCATAAATCTGATCTCATATTCTTCTACAGTTCTGTTTCCATGTACTAAGGCATGAAATGCCCCTACCTGTTGTTCCTCGTAGTATGCTAGTAGATATTTCCTTCAGAACCTCTCCTCGAAAACTTCCCAAGATACTGTTTCTGGGGTAAGGTGCAGTTTTCTTTCGAGGTTGCCCCACCAGTTCAAGGCACTATCTCTTAACTAAAAAATTGTGATCTTTGCCTTTGAGTTGGATGCATAGTCCCTTAAGGAAAAACACCTTGTCATGCCTTCCAACCATGCTTCTACGCGTTCACTGGCATGACCCCCAAAAAAATACGAAAGTTTGATCTTCTGCAATTCTCATGTGATGTCTTTAGGTGGAGGTCCTCCCCCTGAATCCCTTGACACTTCTGGATTACCCGTTCAAAACGGTGGGGGTTCCACTTCAATCCCTGCCGGTTGTCGCCCCTTTAAAGTCTCATTAATGGCTTCCAACGAGCACAGTATGAGAGCTAGTTCGGGCGATGGTGGTGGTGGCGCTGGTGGTGTCGACGGTGCTTGCGATGACGCTCCCCTGCCTCGACTCCCTCGAATCCTAACCATCCTGTATTCTTTAACTTGCATCAACCAAAGTTGTCAGGGTGAGTTCAAGGATGTTTCAAATTGGTGCTACTCAAACTAGAAATAGGGTTAGGCGTAAGTTATCTTTACTTGTCTATAAACAGACATTACTCCTCTAGGGGATTGGCTAGGTTAGGGTTAGGATTAAGCGTCTAAGCTCGATTTCTTCGCCCCTAGAAAAACTATTGGTTCCCTTTCCCTGTAGCTACGCTAGCCTTGCGCCATACTCACCAATTCCTATGCTTACTCTCCTAGTGCATATGTCGCCTTCTTCCCACTTGTCCTAGTCTAATTCCTTTTAGCTTTTCGCTTACAACTAAATATCCTCTGATGCTTGACTCGTGAGCTTTTTCTTTGCACGTAGTGTTGGCATTGTCAATTGCTACATTGAGATTTAGTGTTGACTTTAACTGGTGGACAGGAGTGGAGGGACTTGGCGCTTGGCTCGATGAGTTGTGTGTATGGTCTCGTGAGCCTGACACTTGGACAATCGAAGTTTATACTTGGGATACAAAGATCAGCAATGCTAAATAAGTCGTTACCTTGATTTCTGGTGCATTCACTAGTTATGATTCAACTCGGTTAGGTGGCTCTGGATAATAGATTAGGTAATATTCCAGTTAGTCTTAATATTCCTACTATATCTTCCTAATAATAATACCACTCTAATCCATACAGTGTTACCATTAATCTAAATAAGTATAAGAATTTATTTGTATAGACTTATGAGGGCGCGTTGGTGTTAGTGTTCTTCTTAAGGCTTTCTCTTGGTGCGTGGTCTTGGGTTCAAAACCCATGGACCTCTAAAATTTATAGTTAGTGCTATATTACTAAATTATTTAAATTAAAACTCAAAATTATATATATTTTTAAATTATTTAAATTCACACAAGCGTATTAATACTATTTAAATAAATTATTAAAACTAAAAAATAATATAAAAATAATAATAATATAATCACTCAAAACCTATTAATACTTTTTTTTTTATAAGTTAATAAAACTAAAAATGAATATAAAAAAAAATGATAATATAATTATATAAAAAAAAAATCTTACTTACAGTTTGGCGAGAGTTTAATGTGCTCTGTGGCATTCGTTGGCAGCCTTTAAGGTTGGGCTTCTGGCATGAGGTCCACGTGCCCGACCTCTAGCTCTCAGTACCGAAAACGTAAGCTCTTCCTTAACCCTAATGCATCTTTCTCTTCTGCTTCTTTCCCCTGCCGCCTAGCCATTCTGCTCTATCTCTCTTCTCTTGGCACTGGTGTTGGTCTGATCGTAGCTTGTGAGTTTTTTTTTGTTTGTACATGTTTTAGGGTAATAGGTCTGGTCCTGTGCCTCTAGTATTCTTCTTATTAAACACACGTTGCGGTTTCGAATCCATTAACGTACAATCGAAGCAGCCACTACGGACCCAGAGATACAAATGCACTTAAACAACACAATTTTCTCTTCCATTTTATCTGAACCAGCACATCACGAGTTCGAATACCGGATGTGGAGTGCTTCAAGAAAAGTGGGATTTGCGCACCAACGGGGTGCAAAGCCGACCCAAACCGAATGACCCATGTTCTAATCCCCTCAAGTGCATCTTAACTTCGACAACCAATTTTCTCTCGTTAACAGTCCCCTGGATCCAGGGAGGTCATGGCCGCGATAGGGTGCAAGTTCGAGCCTTCAGATGTTTCAGAATCAACTGTCAAGCCTATGTTTACGGATGTAGCGGTGCCTATTATTTTCAATTTTGGGAAAAGGTTTCATAGTGGCCCTTTATTCTATGATTTCCGCATATTATTGGCCTTGTTTTCATTTGTCCCCAATTTCTCTCGAGGCTCCTGGCTGTAAGGCATTGTTTTCATTTTTGGTTTCTGTGTGTGCATTGAGCATATATTGTGGACATGGGTCTTCAAATTCTCCATATTGGCTCTTAACTGTATGTCATGGTCATCATCACCAATATATGGACTTCCGTGAAGTTTGTGCGTAGTTTTGTCATTCCTTCAAGCGAGCGTGTTTGTTTCTTCAGGTGGGCAGGCGCGAGGAGATGATATGGGGGGTGCATTACTTGAGGAAGAATACAAATCATGATAGAGGTGTTCCTGTACTTCTTGATGTGCCTTTGAGATGGTGCATCTAGTTTTATTGGTGACTCAGTCTTGGCAGTCACACCCTCTTGACATTTACTTTGCTCATCGTTATTATATATGTATATGTGCCTCTTTTTTAGTACTGGAGTTGAATATGTAGAAGCAAATCCTACTTCATCGGCAATTTGTTTCCCTTCCCATTTAGGCACATGTTCGATTTGATTGTTATCTGACACTTTTGAGGTCTCTGATGCTTCTAACTTGGTAACCCTTCTTGTGTATTCTCTCCAGTCAATTGTGCTAGTAGTTCCTGTGATGTTGCAACATAATGTATGAGATTAACTTGATTCTCTTGATTATGAGCAGTATCAATCAAGTATTTTAATTTTATTTCAGTTTTACTCAATTCCATTTCTATCTCTCTCCCTGAGGCATTTTGACTGTTCAGGTCGGATCCTCGCTGTGAATGGATCGAATGTGCTATTCCGAAAAGACATAGTGTTTTATAGAGTATACTAGGCTACTGTGGTGGTAGAAAAGGCCTTCAATTGTCTTTTCGACATGCCCACAAGTTCTCTACAATAGATTCAAAAGGAATATCCAAGGGTGCACAACATCATGTGTCTAAAGGAGCAAGAGTTGCCAGATTACAGCGCAATAAAATGGTGAGAATGGTTATAAATGTCATTATTGCAGACTTGCGGATCCTCGGGTGGTAGAGTAATTGTTATTGCAATAAATTTGTTGTTGTTTGTGTTTGTTTTCTTTACTATGGTTACACTGTTACAGCAAGTTGATTTGTTTCTTTTTAAAAAGGAAATAAACACATAAAGGTTTTCTTTGCAAACTATCGTACTAAATATACACTACTCACACTTGTCATTATGCTTGCTCAATTTCAACACATCTTGTAAATGATACTTCTCACATAGAATAGTAGGACAAATATAGATCTGGTCACATTCAGAATACTTAAAAAGTAAAGTTCATGAAAGATGATAACTTATCAAGATGCAGCAATAACATCGGCTAAATCTTTCTTTGCCAGGAATACTATAGATAGCCCTGTATGTCTGGGTATTCGTCTTGCCAAGGGAAAACCTTAATTAACGGCATAATAATTCTTCGCATTTAAAGTAGCTCTGCTGGAAATGCCTCATGTCACATATCTAGTAACATTGCTTGTAACTGCCCCAGAGCCTATGAACAGGCCTGTAACTATTACTCCTCTCTCCTTCCTTGCCATTCTCTTCAGTGGGAGATGCACTATACACTCCCTATATATATGTTACTGCATGTCGTACTCTTAAGTCCCAACAACCTATTTTGGCCCTTTGTGTACATTGATAATATGTTTTTCTATTTCTATTAACACAAATTTTTGACTAGATGCATCTCTGACTATTGAAAGATCCAATAGTGTTGCTTCCTAATTGACTACTCCATGCAATCTAGTATGAGCTTGAGTGTTGGCACGAATAATTTTGGTTGACCGTATAAAAAGGAGAGTTTTAAGGATGTGTTTCTACCCACCTTAACATGTATACTGAGATATCATATTCATATTCTTTCCAAGCTTCCGATATCATATTCACAGTATTAAGATCTCCGTGTCTCTTTATTATTTGTTTTTATTGTGATATTTGTTTTTACATTTTCAATATGTATTTCATTTATATTTATATTTGTGTTAAAATTTATGTGTTTGGTTTGTAGGTTAGGCGGAGCTAGAGTTGGAGCTGGGAACTTGGCCCGTAGGCCCAAATTTCAAACTAAGGCACTCTGATACCATGTGTAGTAGCCGTAAAAATACAAAATTTAATTCTAATTTAGCATATAATTCTTTCTCATACAAAATAATTCAATCACCAACATAGGAGCATATGATATTCGACAAAAATTAAAATTTTATCCATGGCATAAGAATTACTTAACAAAATAAATAAATTACCTCTCCCTGATGCTAATTCCCCCATCGATCTGGTTGTTCGTTGTTGAAACTATGTCAAACACTGCCCAAAACTGTGTTTCCACCCTGCCAACTAGGACAACTTCCTAGCTCTAGGATACCATATGGATATCCTGGCCCCCATGCCCAAAACCTCAAGCAAACCGGTGCCCCCTGTACTGATCCTTTGCCCGACTCCCCAACTCAAACTCTCTCTAGAAAATCCCCCAAATCCAAGAGAACCCTCCCCCCAAAATCCAAGTCGAATGATAATCCCCCATTCCGTAAACCCTCCTCCACTCATATCCCCCCTTCACTACCCTTTCTCCTCATTTATTTCTTTACCTACACATTTATTACCTTATCCTCATAGCTAATGCCCCTTACCCAATTATTAATGTTCCTTATCTGTTTTAATGCTTGTTATCCCCTAGCATACGTAGATCATTTAATTAAACAATATAATTTATTAACCCTCTTAATTTAATACCCATGTCAATGAATGTATCAGGTAATTAATTAATCAATTAATTAATCAAATTATAACAATTAATTAATTAATAAATATTTAATTAGTATCATTATACCAATCTTTGTTTAATTAATAACATGTTAGAAAAATTAATTACCTAATAAATTTTTACTAGGGTTGTTACATTTATGGACAACATTCCTCTGTTATTAATTGGAAATAATAGTTATTGTTGGTGGATAGAGTTTAATAATAGCATCAAAAATGAATTCATTGGTTCTGAAATGACATTTAATTATCAACTGGTAGATAACATCAAATATCATTGAATAGCATCGAGGTGGTAATCATTTATAACCAACATGATAACATCAAACTCACATTTAATAGTTGGACCTGACATGTAATTGTAAATAGTAAGATAGCACCAAATTGCATTAAATAGACTAGAAATAGATTTTATTTATAAGCACTTCACAACATTAAAATGGCATCAAGATTTTCTTTGAAATGGCACCCATTTAGTGACAACAACCACTTATATAATTTAGACAACAGTTGCCATTTAATCTCCAACAATTTTTATATATGATGGACAACATATTGTAATTAATATTGTTGATCGTGTTATAATTGTGATATATAAGGAGTTTGATTAATAGGGTTACATTAATAATGATATATATTGATATAGTTAATATCGTCATGTATTGTTAAATTGTTAAACTAGTTTGTGTTTATTGATTAATTAGGACTTGTCAATTTAGACCGCATTGTCGATTGGATAATGAAGTACCATAAGGCCACCTCTAAATGATGAGTAGTGCACTTACTTTAATAGACATGTTCCTTGCTGACAAGCATGTTGAGTTTGTTGAGTTTTGTTTTAGTTCACACTTAATAATGTTTATGTCATTAGTAACATTACACTAGTTTACCCTTTGTGCCTAGACTTCTTCCTTAACTTTGTGGCTTCTTGGTTTTCGTCGAGTCATTTAATGGATTGCTCTTTTTTTGAGCGATATATTCATGCATCTTTTCTACCCATTTCTTTGGGACGTAGGCGTAGTCTTACTATTAGTTATTTCGGCCCTTAGCATGTCGGATTTGTCTTCAAACCCTTGTCCATATAGGTTATCTTGCGTCAAGGTTATTGTCGTGCCTATTGCCTAGGGACGACATGATTCTTGATGAGGGGATCATGGCATGCCCTATTGGATATAGGCAAATAATAACTTGCCCGGAGTCTGTGGTAACCATTGAGGGTGTTGTTCGTTGTATTCATTTAGGGCACTTGGGTTGAATGCCTTCATGCGTTTGGTTGGGCACCATCGAGGTTCTTGTTAATTGGTCGTTGAGGCCATTATGTCAGGATAGGTATGTTTCCCCTTATATTGTAGGTGTGGTCATGTTTGTGTCGAGTGGGTAGTAGTTGCTCCTTGTGGGTTTACCCATGTTTCACCCAGTTTCTCTTGTGCCAATGCGTGGAGTCATAGTTATATGTTGCCTTTTTGGCGGGTGTGGTGCTCACCGTCAGATGTGTTGTTTAGTTGTAATCATTGTTGTCGTCCAGTTTAAAAAAAAAAAATTGTTCACTTTCTGCTTCTCTTGTACTCGTAACGAAGGGGTCATTACATATGGTATCAGAGAGGGTTCAACCATGTGACTTTGGATCACCAGGATTTCCACTCCAGTAAAACTTTGAGCTTTAACCTAGCACTACATAAAACCCTAGCGTACCCATGCAATGATCTCAATTAGACCACGCCACAGAGGTTCATGGCATGGTGTTGTGGAAGGAGGTGCGACACCTCCAGAGGTTCCCACACCATCAGAGTGTAACCCCCAAGGGGACGAATAAGTCCTTGGACTAGAGTCGATTTTTGTAAGGGATGATGATGGTCTGACAAGATCCTTCCAGAGATTCTCAGAGGCCTTGATTCACCTTTTTTACTAAGTGAATAACAGGGCGCCTGTATCCCACAGGGTCCACAATACGCCCATATTGTACCATTAGTTTTCACTGCAAACTCGAGAAGGTAAATTTTTTCGAGTTCTATGGTGCCCTGAATAGTGCAGCCATCGAGGAATGGTGGTAGAGTATAGTGATGTGATTTTCACTTCGCGATTATACTTCCAATACGAAGGTCCCCATGGTGGTATTTAAACTGAAGGGGAGCACTCTTCTATGATCGAAGACACTCCTGCCACATTTTAACATGGCGGACGAAGACGTGTCTTGGGAGTGGTTCAAGGAGCTGTTTCGAGAAGGGTATCTATCGGAGAAATTCATTGAGCATTGGCTCAATGCGTTGAATGCCTTGTGACAGGGCGATCATACGGTGCCTGAGTACAAGGCCCATTTTTGGAGCTGCTTTGGTATGCTTCACACCAATTTACCCAAAAACTTAAGGTCAAGAAGTTTGACTTTGTCCTTATTGTTAGAATTCAGCTTCTACTTCGGGTACGAGGAATATGGGACCAAAGAAAGTGTGTTGGATTGTGGGGAGCCACATTACCATCATTACTACCGAGAGGAGGGGTCTGGAGCATCTAGATCAGCTGGACCCACTACCATGGGAGTTTTTGGTAAGGCCCATCGGATTCATGCAATGGTGAATAACTGCCAGGAAGAGCACCAGTTGACCGTGATCGAGACGTCAAGTATCGTCGTTGACCAAACCCTTAGTATTGATATATCCTGGTGCTACTGAGAGTTTCATCTATGGTGAAATGATAAAATGTATTAAGGTAAAGGAAGTCGAACAAGATGAGTTTAGGTTTGTAGAGATGGCTCCAAGAGCCAACCATAAGGTTGGAGGAAAGGTTACAGGTTGTACCCTTAACCTGGGAGAGTTTTTCACCAGGGACAACTTATACATCATGATCTTAGGAGCTTATGACATTGTGATTGATATGGACTCGTTGGAACCGCATGAGGCGATACTCAACTGTAAGGCAAAATGGTTGAGCTTGGTCGATGATGAGGGACAGAGACACGTGATTGTAGGAGGGAACTAGGGAGTTTCCCTGAGGTTCATCTCTTCCTTGCAACTATGGAAGAGCATGTGCAAGGGATTTAAGCTTTATGCGATCCTTGCATTAAATGAGAAGGGAGTAGAAAAAGTTATAGAACACCTTCCTATGGTGAGAGAGTTTGTAGATGTCTTCCCATAGGAATTACTTGGGATGCCACCATAGAGTGAATTGGATTTTACCATATACCTAAAAGTGGGGATTGAACCAATAGCAAGAATGCCTTATCGTATGTCAACCCAAGAGTTACAAGAGTTGATAATACAACTGAAGGATTTGTTGGACCTGGGACTTATATGTCTGAGTCTGTCACCGTGGGGTGTGCTTGTTGTTTTCATACAAAATAAGGATGGGTTATGGAGACTCTGGATTGACTATCATCAATTGAACAAGGCAACGATTAAGAATTAGTATCCACAACCAAGGATTAATGACCTGTTCATTCATATAAATGGTATGACGGTGTTCTCAAAGATCGATTGTGATCATGGTATCACTAGTTACAGATCAAGGAGGATGACGACCCTAAGACCACCTTTAAGATGAGGGTTGGTCATTACAAGTTTATTGTTTTACCGTTTGGACTGAAAAACACCCCGGGAGTATTTATGAGTTGATGAATGGGGTGTTTCGTGAGTACCTGGAAAAGTTCATCCAAGTATTCATTGACGATATTTTTATTTACTCTCGGATGATGGAGGAGCATGATGAGAACTTGCGCTTAGTACTATAGTGTCTACGAAAGCACAAATTGTATGGGAAGTTATCCAAATGATTGTTTTATCAATCGAGCATTCACTACTTAGGGTATGTCATCTCTGACGAAGGTATTGTCGTGGATCCAAAAAAGGTCGAGCTATTATGGAATGGCCTGGGCCGACAAATGTCCTGGAAGTGTGTAGGGTTTAGTAGGATACGATCGACGGTTTGTCGAGGGATGTTTGAAGATAATAAATTCGATAACAGAATTGTAGAAGAAGAACAAGAAGTTTGTTTGGACCGAGAAGTACACAGAATCATTTTGGAGGCTCAAAGAGATACTGACAACAACATCGATACTAAGGGTCCCTGACATGGATGTAGACTTCTTGGTATGCATTGACGCATCCAAGGAAGGCTTAGGTGGGGTCTTGATGCAAGATGGTCGATTCATTGCTTACATCTCGAGGAAACTAAGAAGGCACGAGGAGAACTATGCGGCACACAATTTTGAGTTGTTAGAAATTCTATATGCCTTGAACATTGGGAGACCCTACCTTTCTGGACGAAAATTTGAACTAAAGATAGACCATTGTGGACTATAACACCTCTTTACGCAAAGTGACCTGAATGCGTGACAACGATTGAGGTCAGAATTTCTTAGCGAGTACGACTTCGAGATTACTTACATAAATGGAAAATTGAACCAAGTGGTAGATGCATTGAGTCAGAGACCATGCATATTTTCAGTGTTTCCTCTTCAGACGAATCCACGTGAAAATATTCTAACTTTACAGTGTGACGATGATTAGTACAAAGAGGTCAAGGATTTTATCGGACAAAACACAATGATGGTACCAAGATTTGAAGGATTTACATTGGACAAAAATGGACTACTGATATTTAAAAATTGAATTTACATACCACCGAATGACAAGTTGAGGAGTTTCATCCTAAACAAGGCTCACAGAGAAGTGTACATGGCTCACCCAGGGAGTCACGAAGATGAGGGCAGACCTTAAACACGTATTCTTCTAAAAGGGATGAAGGAAAACATAGTCAAGTATGTGGAAATATGTCTATAATGTCGACAGGTGAAGGATGAACATAGACATTCAGAAGGATTACTACAACCACACACTATTCTGAAATCACAATGAGAGGTTATTCCAATGGATTTCATTGTTGGATTTCCATTGACGACAAGGACACAAGACTCAATTTTTTTGGTAGGTGACACTCTGATGAAGAGTGTTCATTTTATTCCTGTTCATATGATGTATCAGGCACCTGACATAGGTAGAGTTTTCATCATTGATATTGAGAGGCTACATGGCGTGTGTAAGAGGATGCTATCTAATTGAGGACCAGTGTTTACTCGATGATTTTGGACTAGTTTCCAAGAGACCTTGGGAACCCAACTTAACCTTAGTACTGCATATCACCTGTAGACTAACAAGAAGACTGATCATATTAACTAGACATTGGAAGACATGTTGCACATGTACATGATGGACCAATAGAAGATTTGGGAAGAATTCTTTCCCTTAGTAGAGTTCGCATATAACTACAGTTATCAAGGGACCATTATTAGGGTGCCTTTCGAGTTTCTTTATGGGAAACCGTCTTGGATGCCTTTGAGTTGGGATCGGCTTGAGGATATGGTATTGGTGGGACCACAAGAGATACAATAAATGGAATATTAAATGCTTAAACTATAAGACAAAGGATCAAGGAAGCACAGGATCGGAAGAAGATTTATGTCGATGTGTGTCATTTTGACTATATATACGATGTGGCAATCAAGTATTTTTGTGGCTGAAACTGCATAAGAGTTCAGGAAAGATTGGAAAGGGGATAAAATATCTCCTATTTTCATGCGATCCTACAAGATTGTGGAAAAGAGAGGCCCTTGGCCTAATGACTAGCCTTGCCTGATTCTTGAGGCATATGCACGATGTCTTTCACATCTCTATTTGAGACATTACGATTAGTGATCCTACACATGTTTTGACTTGAGAATCTTGCAGGTGTCAGATGAGGGTGCACTCACGGATGAGCTGATATACATCTTGGATCATCACATTTGAGAGCTACGGTGTCGAACAATAGATGACGTCAAGGTCCAGTGGGACAACTATAGTCCGCACTAGGTGACCTTGGAAGACCAATCTGATATGCACCAACAGTTTCCATTTTTTTTGGATAGATATACTTATGATACTTTGATACACGTTTTCAACACTTATATACTGTGAAACTTCGGGACGAAGTTTAGACCAAGAGGCGGTGTATGTAACATCCCGCTCTTGCCTGCACTGAGTGAACTTATTTTTTAGGATACTTGCTTGCAAGTGATCCGACTTTTTATACTATTCGGCATTTGATTATGATTATGAGGCATTATGCATAAGATGGCATGTAATTTTTCTATAGTAATATAGATAGGTGCTATTGACTCGGTTCTCCTGAGTGTGTAGGATTTTGGAACTCGAGGATGCAGAGGCATCGATTAAATCTTGGACTTTGGATCGAGTCAGGGAGTGGAATATTGGGGTTTGATTGTTGTATATATATGAATTATGTGCATCAGATTAGATGTTATGATTATGGATTTTATTTCTGACATGATTCATTGATGATGCAGGTTGACGATAGCTTGCCGATAAGACTCACATATGGAGTAGAGGGGTCACACATGACTACCAGAGACATTGAGGGAGAGGTGTGGACAACATCCCTGCCACATCCTACTAGAACTCATGTTGTGGCTCGAACTGTAGGTTAACGATTACCTAGTTCGAGAAGACCCACGATGCCATGAGGGAAGACTGCAACAGTTGCACACAATGCTTCTAAGGGGCATGGAATAAGACAGGGGCCTTATTCCTTAGAGGCCCTTAGTCTCTCACAAGATCACCTAACGGAGTATCGACTCCACGTTTTTTTTATGTCTACCAAGTCATTCAAGAGACGAGTGGCACACTTGGAGCACGTAGTGCATCTTGAAGGAACGTCATGCAAGGGAAACAAAAATAGGCGAGTGGCACCCTTGGATCACATAGTGCATCTTGAAGGGAATGTCATGCAATAAAAACATAAAGAGGTGAGTGGCACCCTTGGAGCACATGGTGTGTCCTGAAGAGCACGTCCCCTAAGGGAAATAGAATGAGGCAAGTGGCAGCCTTGGAGCACCTAGTGCATCCTGAAGGGCATGTCGTGTTGTTAAATAATAAATGAATAAACCTATATGGCCTTAGAATGAATAAGTTGATGAGAAAGATTTAAAACAATTCCCTAATAAAATGTCGCCCAACCTAGGAAAATAAAATCTAGGTCTAAGTGATACTTGTGATAAAAAATATATATTTATCTAAAAATAAAAATGAAAATAAATAAATAATAAAAATAATCATCATTAATCATGTGATGATAAGGGGGTAAGCAATTCAATTAATTTATAAAAATCTTTTGGGGAATAAAATTTAAATAAAAGGGAAAAAGAGGAAATAACTGTTTTGTTACATATGTTAATAAAAAATTTATTAATTAAAAAGAAAAAGGGGAAAAAGGTAATTTTCTACACTTGTCAATTTGAGTTTTAAATGAAAAGGGAAAGAGGGAAATTTATAAGAATTAGGAAACTAAGGAAAAAGGGGGGAACATAAAGAGAAAGTGAAGCATAATGAAAAAGCAGAATGAGTAACTTAGTAAGGTATCTTGCATTTAAGAACTTTCTAAACTAAACTACTCTAGTAAATTAGTAAGGGGGTAAGTCATTAAACTATGTAAGGGAATGTGGGGACACATAGGAGCGATTCTAGAAATGATTTTAGGTGGGTGAGGGAAATAGGAGTAATTAATGAAATTAATTTCTGGTGCAACAAAGGGGATGGGTGACACATGTACGGGCAGGATTTTCTGAATTAAATTATTGAAAAATAAATTAAATGGGAATTTGGGAAAGAAGGGACTTAAAAATTCTATATAACTGATGGAGGAGGAGAAGGATGGATCTCTTCTACCATGCGTAACATTACACTATAGAATTTTAGACTTGACTAACTTAGCTTGTGGGAGTTGGGATACCCAACTTGGTGAGGAGTGGTATCTCGGCCTTGTGAGGCAAGGTGGGCACTAGATGTTCTTTGGTTTAGTGTGCATGGTCCCTTTGTAGATCAAGGGGCTAAGGGGGAAGAAGAGTACCCCTAGCATTGTCTAGGAGGTATCGGTGAAGTCTCAACGGTCAGCAAGCGAGAGCTACACGGAGCGCACAGGACAATGAATCAGAGCAGGCGACTTGGGCTATGGTACACTTACTATTTTCTTCATTGAATGGTGGTGATCTTATGCTGATTTTGACAGTGAAATTGTGCCTTAGATGGAAGGGAAATTCTTCATTGAATGATGGTGATCTTATGCCGATTTTGACAACGATTTTTTGCCTTTGGATGGCAATGAATTTATTCATTAAATGCAGGTGTTTTTATACCATTATTGATAGCGAATTCATGCCTTGAATAGCAACGGATTTAATCTTGACTGCTGGTGTTTTTATACCGTCATTGATTGTGTTTTGTTTACCGTAAATGACATAATTGGTTGTTGCGTTTGACTGATTTTTTCCCTATGAATGGCTTCATTTTTCTCCCTATGATTGACCGCGTGTTTACCTTTCAATGTATACGTTTTTACATTTACCTGACAACGTTAATACCCATGCGTTTTTACATTTACCTGACAACAATATTATTTGGCATTATTGTTTCTAGAAAACGTTCCTCTATTATTAATAAGCAATAATATATATTGTTGATGGATAGCGTTTAATAATAGAATAAAAATTCCATTGATTGGCTCTGAAATGACATTTAATTATGAACCCATAGATAGCATCAGATATCATTGAATAGCATTGAGGTGGTAATCATTTATAAGAAACACAATAGAATCAAAATCACATTTAATAGATGGACCTGACATGTAATTATAAACAACAAGATAGCACCAAATTGCATTGAATAGCGTAGAAATAACATTTATTTATAAGTGCTTAACAACATTAAAATTGCATTGAGATTTTCTTTGAAATGGAACTCATTTAGTGACAAAAACCACTTATATAATTTAGACAACAGTTTCCATTTAATCGCCAACAAATTTTATATATGATGGACATCATATTGTAATTAATATTGTTGATAGTGTTATAACTATGATATATAAGGAGGTTGATTAATAGTGTTACATTAATAACGATATATATTGGTATAGTTAATATCATCATGTTCTGTTAAATTGTTAAATTAGTTTGTGTTTATTGATTAATTACGACTTGTCAATTTAGACAACAATGTTGATTGGATAATGAAACAATGTAAGACCACTTTTAAATGATGAGTAGTGCTCTTACTTTAATAGATATGTAACTTGCTGACAAGCGTTTTGAGTTTGTTGATTTTTTTTTTAGTTCACACTTAATAATGTTTATGTCATTAGTAAAATTACATTAGTTTACCCTTCACGCCTAGACTTATTTCTTAACTTTGGGGCTTCTTGGTTGTCATCGATTCATTTAATGGATTGTTCTTTTGTTGACCGGTGTCTTCATGCATCATTTCTACCCTTTTCTTAGGGGCGTAGGTGTAGTCTTCCTGTCAGTTATTTTAGCCCTTAACATGTTTGATTTATCTTGAGACCCTTGTCTAGATAGGTTATGTTGAAACAAGGTTATTGTCACTCCTATTTCCTGGGGACAACATGATCCCTGATGAGGGGATCATGGTGCACCCTATTGGATAGAGGATAATAATAACTTGGCCGAAGTTTTTGGTACCCATTGAGGGCATTTTTCGTTGTATTTGTTTAGGGCGCTTGGGTTGAATGCCTTCATGCATTTGGTTGAGCACCATCGAGGTTGTAGTAAACTATTCGTCGAGGTTGTTGTGTTAGGATGGTGATGTTTTCCCTTAGCTTGTAGGCATGGTCATGTTTGTGTCAAGTGGGTAGTAGTTTCTCCTTGTGGTTTTACGCATGTTTCTCCTAGTTTCTCTTGTGCCAGTGCATGGATTCATAGTTTTCTATTGCCTGTTTGAAAGGCATGGTGCTCATCATCATATGTGTTTTTCAGCCGTAATCATTGTTGTTGTTTTGTTTAAAAAAAAAATCACTTTCTTCTTCGCTTGTAGTCGTAACGAAGGGGTCATTACAACCCCTCCCACTTCGTCAAATAGATCATTGATTCTAGGTAGGGTATATTTTTTCTAATAGTCATTTTATATAAATTTCTATAATTAATGCATAATCTTAGAGTTTCATCTTTCTTTTTGGAAAAAAGGAATGGTGCTCCCCATAGTGAGACACTTGGTCTGGCGTATTCCTTGTCCAACAGTTCTTGTAGTTGAATTTTTAACTCTGTTAATTTAGGTAAACTCATATTGTAGGAGGACTTTGATATAGGGGTTGATCTAGGTAGAAGAACGATAGAGAAGTCTATATCTCTTCTTGGGTGAAGTTCTGGTATTTCGTCTGCAAATAAATATATAAAATCATGTAATATGGAAAACTCTTCTAGGTTGGTTTTATGTTATTTCTCCAACAAATTTGTCACTTGAATAACATACATATCACAACCTTTATTCATGCACTTTTTAAACTGCATTTCTGAAATCTGCCTAACTGAGAGTGGTTTTATGATGCCTTGCACTATCCTAACAGTGTTGTTTTCATCTCTGTAAGTAAGTGTTTTTTCATAACAATCAAAAACTTATTTATTCTTCTCTAACCAGTCCATTCCAATAATAATATTGTATGACCCTAAAGGTAGAATATTCATATTTAGATTTGTGTTTTGACCATGTAAATTGAGTTCACAATCAGAAATGAAATCTATTTCTTTTCTTTTTGTTCCTGTTGCTAGTTGTACTAGCCAAGATTTTGTATGCTTTACTTTCTTAATCTTTTTTTAATCCACTACACCAGGAGAAACATAACTGAAAGTAGCTCCCGGATCAATTAAAACAAAAATATGATTATTATTAACTTTAACTTCAATTTCCTCTACAATGGATTGGTGATCAGCTTGTCGGCCATCCACAACTGCATTGACTCTGTGTAATACTTTGGCCAACTTCAGGTCCTCCCACCATATACTCATTTTTCCTTTCAGGTTATAAATGACTATTCTGACCTTCATGTTGCTGGAATAATTATAAATCTAGAAATACTTTTTTATGTCTAGTAACCATGCTTCAACCTCATCCCCTGTGCGGGATTCTCCGTCAAAGGTGGACGGTTTTATTTTATTAAATTATCCCTCGATGTGGTCCACTTGTTTCCTCTTTCTTCCTGTCCCTGTTTTATTTTCTTCTTTTGGTGTGCCTTCGGAAGAACTGTTCTTAATTTCTTCTTCGGGGCCAGAATTTTTGAAGGCCCTTTTGCTGACCCCTTATTCCTTATCGTTGTCTTTTGGGATTTTATTTGTTACTATGCTCTGAAACAATACTTCATTTATTTCCTACTGGTCTTCATGTATTTGTTTCAGTTTCTCATTATCTGCCTTGAAATCTTGTAGTTCCACAGCAAGGTTCCTCATGGTTTCCAAAACCTGGGTGGATGAAATTCCTTCATTGTTCTATCCAAGCTCTCCAGGAGGTCCTTGATTGAGATTCCCCTCAAGTTTGATTTCTTCTTCATTCAATGCTACTATTATCACGACAAAACACTTTTTTGTGTGTTTGTAATAGTAAGCATTTTTCTTAGTTTTTCATTATACATAAAAGTATGTACTAAACAAAAATTTTGGCCCTCCTCTGAGGTTGAAGTGTTGGAACCTTTGCTCTTATAACATATGTAATGTACCACAAATTTTTCAAATAAAAAAAAAAATTTGATAGGTGCATAATATTTCTTTACTATGATATATTTAATCATTTAAAACCTTTAATCGTCGATATCAGGATACGACATATACTTAAATGCATTTAAAAGAGACTAAGAAAAGGTGGTCGACCTTTCCATTAAGTTGTGTCTATTACAATTCATTTAGTATATGTGATATAAATTGTCACAATAGGTTAAGGTTTAGACTATTCATGAAACTATGATTTGGTTATGTCATACAGACTAAATTAACTCTAGCCTACACAGTTTCCTCCTTTGTCAAGGGGTCCATAAACATGTTTCACTAAAGCTCCACTTTTAAAAACAGTCTTAGTACTCTCCACTACGTATCCAAATGAAGGAGTACTTCAAACCTTACAACAACAGTTCCAAACATTCAAGTCTCTTTTCTTTATTATAACCCCTCTAATTCCATGTATCAATGATTGTTTAATCGATGATGTTATATGTAAACACCATTACAATAAAGTTCCTCTATCCAAAGTCATACAATGACAACGTATATTTTTTATTTTATAGGAATGAATTATTGTATGTATTACCTGAAGGGTTTAACCTTATTTGAATAATTCTATACGAGTCTCCTTGCAACAACTGTACCTTAGCTTTAATCACACATTAACTTTTGGTAGTAGTGGATGTTCTTGTAAGTTTTCTTTGTTAAGGATTTTTACATAGTAGTTAGCGGATACTAACACACATCAATTGGAAAACGACAGGGCAAAGAAAAATAGTGATATTTAACATGGGAGTTGAAATCCCATCTAGCATGACAAGTCATAACCCTAACTGATTACTGTCAAGCATGGAACCTTCCATCTTAGTGACAAGTATTTTCACTAACTGTGTTATTGGATGGGTTCAATGCGCAGTTAATACATGTCTGTAAATAACATTGAATTCCCTGGTTGAGAGTTATGAGGTTTTCTTCTCTTTACTAGTTCTAGGTTATCACGACCAATGTGGATACACCATACACACATATCCATATGGCCAGCGCACCCACAACATACCTTCACCATTACTCTACAATACAAGAGTCACCTAGGTATCTAATGTTCAATTTCTCCTTTGGCTCTTATGCCTTTTCGTAAAACCATCCTACGTTACCCTCTACAAGACTGCTATGTGTGTAACCATTGGGGACGAGAGGGTTCCTTCTCTTCGTAAGGAAATAAAATATTACACATTCATCTAGTTTCCTCCTCTACCAGGTAAGTTCTCAAAACTCTATCGCTTGAGTTAACTATAGAATATATGGAAGGGTCAGTCGTATTTTAAGTTTGTCTCTATATCTAGCTTATCTACAGTTGTTGGTTGAGGACCTTCTTTTCACAAACCTTGACTCTCTGAAGTATATACATCCATGCTCTGGGTAAAATGTGTATTTTATAACTCGTGGTGGTTTACGACTTTATCTCTCCCGTGAGGATAAACATCTGTTGCTCATGGATTTCATTAACTTGTAATCCATTTTACAAAAACGGTTTAGTTTCTTGATTCATGGATAGTCCTGTAATGTTTGTGAGGGTTTTTTTCAACAACCAGTAATCCTCAGTCCTCTCTTTAATATTTATACTTGTAATTTGTTTGGAGTCACTCATGACATACCTATCACTGAAACTGTCGTGGTTAAAACCTTGTAACAGTGACCCTAAAATTCCGCATAAGCCTTCCTATGTGAGTAACTGTATACTAAAGATCTTTATGTATTATGTCATAATTATTTTTACAATTCGTGAGGGTTTTGTCTTCAAGGCCAAGACTTCAATCTTTGTTTCTTAAAATCGTTTTTTTTATTAGGTTGTTCACGATATGCTTCCCGCCCGAGAACCTCTTGGTTAAATCTTTCTCCACAATCATTCCTAAGTTCACTTATGGTATTCTCTGTAGGTATGGGTTGAATTTTTAATACTCCATTTTTATTAATTTATTGTCCTTTGAACTATCATCTCTTGCATCCGACTTACTGTGAAGAATTTGCATTCTCAAATTTAAAAGATGTAAAGTCGTAAAACGAATTCTTGTGGTCACGGTGATGATTTCCTTACTATTGTGTAAGTTTAATAAATAAATATATCTACCTTACTCATACTTGTACAAGAATGTTTACAATCCTAAGACTCCAAGTGTGTATACTTATTCCATAAATTAAACAAATTTAAAGGATTTACCCTTACTCACTATTCTAGAACTCTGTGGTTAACTTGACTAATTTCACTTTGTTCGCGTAGAAGGTAAGAAATTAAAGTATCTAGAACTTTCTTCTTTATTTCAATTTCCCTGTCATCAAGCTGTAGGTTTAGATAATTATGAGAACAATATCTCGCCACCTATCTGTGATCTGAATTGGGCAATTATGTAGAGCATGATTTATATTGTGCGCCATTTATAGTTCCGATTATGCAATATATATTACAAGTTTAATAATTTTCTATCTGTTTGATACATTCTGAGCAATTGATTTATTTTTGTTTGGTTACAAGACTAATGATGGGACCCATGTTTCCATTGTGAGGGTACCCATCAATCATTTCAAGGTCCACTCCTCCCCTTCAGACTATGCATAGTTCACTTCAGCAACACCGAAGGGAAATGCACCCACACCAACCTCAAGCTAAGTGTTATTCATGTGTGGAACCTTCACTATTTAATTTTGTGGATTCCTCTTGAACATTTCTTTATCTTCAATATTTAATTTCATTGAATTCTATATTAACATGGTTAACTAATTATCGACTTTCTTGTAGGATTTAAACATTCGTAGTCAACAGATCCAGAACATCGCTTTGCTCGAAAAAGGTATTTGAGATCCAATTCTAGTGTTTTAGTTTGAAGGTTCAGATTCGGTGTTCAAGTTGTACTGGGTCCTTACCTAGGGTACTCTTTTTTTAAGGACTTGGTTCAAAATCCTTTGGCTATACAGATTGTTTATTATCTTATTATAAATGAATGCACAAACTTTTCTACAACCCAAATGACTATTGTTACATATTGAACAGTCTCTATAATATGTGTTATATTGAAACTTTGTTTATGGTTTTACTATGGTATAAACAGACTGTAAATTTTATGCCTTTAGTATAGTTTTATAAATGGAAGTTTAATAAAATTCTTATGTGGTCCAAGCATCGATGATCTTTCTGTGTATGAGTATTAGATATTTATGTAGCTCTAAAAATCTGTACAAGCCACAACATATATATATATATATATATATATATATATATATATATATATATATATATATATATATATATATATATATATATATATATATATATATATATATATATATATATATAT
>ML786169.1:73146-86818 GCA_009831015.1 Picea engelmannii | reverse complement strand
CCCTCTTTTGTATGAGGATCAATGTATTGATTATTGTTGAAATTATTCTCTAGGTAGATAGGAGAGAGAGGAGGAGAGGGGAAGAGTTGAGACTTTCTTGCATTTTAGTATTGTAAATACTGTAAGCATTGTAAAGGTATTCAGATTTAATATAAAAGAATATTTTCCTGCATATGAATCTCTGTGTGTGTTATTTATGTGAATGAGTGTTTGTTTTATGAATGTTTACTGAAGATCTGTGAATTTCATGAGTGCAAGTATGTTCCCTTTGCGGGAATAGATATAATTCCCTATATGTGTGAATTTTTTAGTGTTTTTGGATCGCGAGGAGGTATAAGGAGTGTTGATGTTGGAGCATCGCCAACAACAAGCGAGCGCAGAGGCGGAAGACAACTGGGATGAGCGCAATGCATTCTTGCACATGTTGAAAATGTTTTGAAATGTTTTGAAAGACTAAGGAAGGAATATTAATGAAATAGTTAAGGAAGGCGTACGCGCATTTATGAATAAGTGATTGTAAACAGATCTTGCACAATTTTCTCTCATCTGTCAATGTAAAAGGCATTTATGACTAGTTAATGAAAGTAGGTAGATTTAAATTCCAGATTAGATTGTTTTAGGAATAGGAGGGAAAACGACTATAGACACACTCATCTTTGTATCATTGTATCAATCAGAATTAGATCATTAAGCAAATTAGCATAGAGAAGAAGAGAGCTATAGAAGAAGAGTTTTAGAGGAGAACCCATGTACAGAAGCTTGAATTAATATATGAAGCTTTGATTCAGACTCATGGTGTTATGATGTTTTCTTTTTATACATACTGAATGGTCTGCTTACCATTTATTACTCTCCTTGTCATGCATTTGTTATTATGTTGTGTGTGAATGCATGTTTTCACGTTGAATGTTTAAATTATGAGAGGGAAAGAGAACGGGTTTCAATTGTTTCTCTTCCTGAGTGAGAGTTCCTGCAAGAAGTGCAGTGAAACATCCATAAGGAGTGCATTGATGAAGGTTCAAAGTTTATCTTTGAAAGCTCAGGAGGGATACCGTTGTTCTCATTTTAGCAGAAGTGAAAGACAACCACAAAATTTGTGCAAGGTGTGCGTAGGCTGGTTGAGACCTTAGAACTTATCTACTAAGGTTGAGAGATTGAAGTATTGCTATTGCAGAGAAAGTGAACAGAGTTGGGAGTTCAAGTACGCTGAAGTATTTGAAGGATTGTTGCAAGGAGTGCGTGCAGGAGTCTCCTTGAAGACCTGAGTTTGCAAAGAAATCTCAGAAGGGTTAGAGCCTTGAATCATTCAAGAGAAAGTAGTAAGTTCAAGTCACTGTGCAGAAATCATGCCCCAAAGAAGGATCATAGAGTCGATTTTGATCTAGAGGTTCTTGAGGAGGAAATCGAACGGTCATAATTCTCCGAGGAGAACTCCTGAAATAGCGAGAACCATAGGATCCAAGAAAGCTGTGGGGGAAGTTAAGCGTTGGATAGACCCACCTTCAAAATAAAGGATTTAACATGGACCGTTGATTTTGATCATTGAACCATCGAGATCATTTCGGCATTTCGGGGGTCATAAGTATGAAGTGTGGACTAAACCTTTGGTTGATCAAATCCCTGAAACGCAAAAAGAGTTTTCATGTATAAAGGCAAAGAGTGATGAGGTCGAAATTTCAGAACTTCAAAATTCTAGGTTTTGGAGGTCCTAAGGATGAGTGATCAGGAAAAAGCGGGGAGGAAAGCCCGAAATCACAAGTCGCAGTAGGATATTTGTAAGAATTTCGGTAATTGGAATTTCGGAAATCCTGTTGACAAGGAGTAGAGTGCTCCACATAAGAAGCTCCAAAATTGCGAAACACAAAATACCTTTGGAGGAGGGTTTCGACATTTTGGCATTTCGGGATCCAGGATCTTGAGGAGATAGTGATTTGAAATCAAGAGTTTCGAACTCCCAGTTCATGAAATCTAGAGGGAAGAAAACCATTTTGGCATTTCGGTAATTCGGGGTTTGGAAGGTATAGGAGGTAGAGAGTTCAAGATCGAGCATCACAAACTCCCAGTACGCGAAATCGTGCCAGCCATCGGATCAAGGATACATCTAAAACCATTGATCTCCTTGGAAGTGAGATAGAAGCATTTTGGTATTTCGAGGTTCGACATACCGAAAAAACTGATGACAAGGAACGAGGAGCGGTAAAGGGAAAATCCCAAAGTCACGAAGTGCGACAGGACTTAGAGTGGACTTTAAGGATTTCAATACTTCGGATTTCAGGACTCTGGGAGTCAAGAGGTAGAGTTTCACATCAACTCAACTCTTGAAATCACGAAGAGAGAAAATCCAAAGTCAGTGGCGAGAAGTGTCTAGTGTTTTATGTTTTCTGGTTTCGGGGGTCAAAGAGGTAAGGCGCTCGACATCAGGATTCGCGAAATCCAGTATCCTGAAAGGAAAAGTGGAAAGTCCCAATGTCAGCTGGGTGTTGATCATGGAGTTCATGCCAGTGAAAATATCACGTGACCATAACTCAGAAGGACCTGTGAAATACACTCAGTTGGGTGTGTAAAGAAATTTCGAGAGGAAATAAAAGAGCCATTCAGACTCTAAGGGGCCTAAATTGAAATATCCTGTGCGGACTCCGACCTAAGGGTTGGGGATTTGTGCCAGTGTGGTATCAGAGCCTAGAAAGAGTTCTTTGCTTTCTGTTGTAGAGAAAAGAGAAAATATTTGCAGCCAGACCACTGAGAAGAAGAGAAAGACCAATTCTTGATCCAACAGTGGAAAGAGAAATGTGCGAACTACATGCTAGGCTTGATGCCATTGAGACATCACAAAGGTGCACAATCGACACTGGGGATATCAATGAGGCTGACAGTGAAAATGAAGCTGGACACGAAGGAGAAGAAGTGGTAGTCAAAGATGTTGCAGATGAATGCCTATTCAGGGTTGTTGCAAAGATATGTGTCCGGGAACAAATGGAGATTCCCATGTATGAGGGGAACCTAGACGTTGAAGAGCTTCTAGACTGGATTAGATCTTTGGATAAATATTTTGACTATGAGGATGTTGAGGAAGACAAGAAGGTCAAACATGTTGTTACTAGACTTAAAGGGAATGCAACATTATGGTGGGATGAACTGCAGGCTGATAGACGTTGTAAAGGAAAGAGGAAAATCAAAAGTTGGGATAGAATGGTTGCAAAGATGAAAGCCAAATTCATACCCAAGGATTATCAAATCACTCTATTTTGGAGGATGCAGAACTTGAGACAAAAGTTGATGACAATGAAAGAGTACACTGAAGAATTCTACAAGATCAACATCAGGGTAGGTCATCGGGAAAGTGATGATGAAAAGGTTTCCAGATACATGAATGGTCTGAGATATGACATTCAGGATGAGATGAGCATGATAACCCTTCAAACTGTAGAAGATTCTTATCAAATGGCTCTAAAAGATGAAGATAAGATGAGCCGAAATCAAGGTCAAAGAGGTCGAGGCAGAAATCAGGCCAGAGGCAAAACAATTGCCCAGGACAGGAATTAGAAACCTAAAGAAGAGTGGAAGAAACCTCAAACTCAAACTGAGAGAGGTGGAAGCTCATAGAGAAGATAGTATGATGATAGAAATACTTTTCCTCAAACCATAGGAAGAGGAAGAGGCAAAGGTGGAGAAATAAAATGCTTTACCTGTGGGAAAAATGGACATAAATATTATGAGAGTCCAGACAGAAAGAAAGAAGGCGGTGAGACTCACATTTTTGAATCTCAAGGATGGAATGTTGAGGTAGAAGATGTTGAGGGAAGAAGATCCTTGATGATAAGGAAAGTTCTCTTGAAGCCGGAGAAAGAGGCAAAGAACTCAGTCTAAAGGAACAATTTGTTTTGGACTGCTTGCAAGACGAAAGATAGGGTATGCAAAGTCATCATGGATAGTGGTAGCATAGACAATCTCATTTCTACAGAGATGGTAGAAAATATGGAGCTGGAGACTATTGAACATCCAAGCCCATACAAATTTTTGTGGCTACAAAAAGGACATCAGGTAAATGTCACTAAAAAATGTTTAGTTGAATTTAAAATAGGAGGATATAAGGATTAAATACTATGTGATTTCATTCCCATGGATGTTTGTCATCTATTGTTGGGTAAGCTGTGGCAATATGATAGGAATGTGATCCATGATGGGAGAAAGAACACATACACCCTGGAGAAGAATGGGAGAACTCATATGTTGTTGCCAATTAAGGATAAAGAAGTGAAACCAGAAGTGAGCAACACTGTACTTCTCATGAGTGGGAAGGAACTTCTTAAGGAGGTTAATAAGAAGGAAGATACACAATTCATTGTGGTTAGGAAGCCTAGAATTTCTTTAACTAGTACAAGAGTCGATGATTTACCAGAAGAAATCCAGAAGTTGCTGGAAGAGTTTGCTGATATAGTAGTGGAAGAACTACCTTGTTCGTTGCCACCGATAAGAGGTATAATTCATTACATAGATCTTATACCTCGAGCTAGTTTACCAAACAAAGCAGCGTATAGATTGACACCACAGTAGAATGAAAAGGTCAAGAGACAAGTCCAGGACTTAATGGACAAAGGGTTGATTCGAGAAATCTTGAGTCCATGCGTTGTTCCAATAGTGCTCAACACAAAGAAGGATGGAGGATGGATAATGTGTATAGACTCGAGGGAAATCAACATGATTACCATCAGATATAGGTTTCCATTGCCAAGGATGGATGATTTGATGGATTTCTTGAGTGGAGCAATTTTGTTTTCAAAGATTGATTTGAAAAACAAATATCATCAAATTCATATGAGAGAAGGTGACAAATGGAAGACAACCTTCAATACAAATGAGGGGTTGTATGAATGGCTTGTTATACCATTTTTCTTAACAAACGTGCCCAGTACTTTCATGAGATTGATGAATGAAGTCCTGAAAGATTTTATCGGGAAGTTCGTCATCCTATATCTTGACGATATATTAATTTTCAGCAAGATAGAAACAAAACACTTGAAGCATTTAGCTATAGTGATGAGGAGATTACAACAAGAGAAGTTGCTAATAAATATGAAGAAATCAACATTTATGAGGACATAACTCATTTATTTGGGTTTTGTTATCCCTCCAGATGAGTTGAAGATGGATCCGAAAAAGGTAGAAGCGATTAAGAATTGGCCATCGTCGAAAAATGTATTTGAGGTTCGAAGCTTCCATAGATTAGCTAGTTTCTACAGGAAATTCATCCAAAATTTTAGTGGGATTAGAGCACCAATGATGGACACAGTGAATAAAAAACACAAATATTTTCATTGGATAGAGAAGCAGAAAAAAGTTTCAACTTGCTGAAGAAAAAGATTACTGACCAGCCAATTCTGGTGTTGCTAGATTTCAATAAGACATTTCAGGTCAAGTGTGACACTAGTGGATTTGAAATTGGAGCGGTCTTGATCCAAGATGACAGGCCGATCGCATACTTCAGTGAGAAACTGAATGAAACAAAGGTTAAATAATCAACATATGACAATGAATTTTATGCGTTCATACAAGTGCTGAAGAAATGGAGACATTATTTGGTTCCTAAAGAGTTTGTTTTGTACAGTGATAATCATGCCTTACAATTCATGACTCAACAGGAGAAGTTGAACCAAATACATGTTAAATGGGTTGAATACATGCAAAATTTTACTTTTGTAATTAAACATATTTCTGTAACTGGTAACAAAGTTGTTGATGCTTTGAGTAGGAAATGTTTTCTTACGCAGGAATTTAGAGTTAAAACTTTGGGTTTTGATAATCTCAAAGAAATGTATAGAGATGATCCAGATTTTAAAGAGGCACATGAGGCATCTGAGATTCCAATTCTCAGAGACAGAAGCTAGTGGACCGAATATATGATCCAGGATGGATTATTATTCAGAGGCAATCAATTATGTATTCCAAAATGCTCCATGAGGGAGAATTTGTTAAAAGAAAAACATAGTGGAGGATTGGCCGGAAATTTCGGTCATGAAAAAACGTTCTCAAAATTAAATGGCTCATATTTTTTGCCAGGGATGAGGACAGATGTCAAAATATTTGTGGATAGATGTAGATTTTGTCAGCACACAAAGGGAAAAAGGAAGAACATAGGGTTGTACCAGCCATTACCCACACCTGAGAGGTCTTGGGATGCCGTAAGCATGGATTTCATATTGGGACTGCCAAGAACACAAAGAGGGTGTGATTTAATCTTTGTGGTAGTCGACAAATTTTCAAAGATGGCACATTTTATACCATGTCAAAAAACCAACGACGCAACTCATATTGTGAACCTGTTTTTCAAAGAAGTCATCAGACTTCACGACTTACCAAGAAGTATAGTTTCAGATCGAGACACTAAGTTCGTGGGACATTTCTAGAAGACTTTATGGAAGAAGCTGGGGAATTTTTTTTCATTTAGCTCAGCTTATCATCCTTAAACGGATGGGAAAACAGAAGTTTTCAACTGGAGCTTGGGAGATTTGCTAAGGAGCCTAGTGACTGAACACCATAGTCAGTCGGATCACATTCTACCACAAGTGGAATTTGATTACAATGATTCACTCAACAGAAGCACATGACAAATTCCATTCCAAATTGTGTATGGAATGCAACCAAGGGGAGTTTCTGAATTGAAGGATGTGGAACAAGTTGAATTCAGAAGTGCTAGTGCAGGAGACTTTGTAGAATCAATGAAGGAGCTTCATCGCCAAATCAAGGAGCATTTGCAAAATTCAAGCCAGGAATACAAGCGCAGAGCATATCAACACAGGTGAGAACTTCAATTTGAAGTTGGTGATCTATTTCTTGCACACCTAAGGAAGGAAAGGTTTCCAAGGGGAACATATAACAAAATAAAAATGAAGAATATTGATCCATGCAATATCATAAATAAATTTGGGGCAAATGCATATGAGATCAAATTAACCGATGGGATCGGAATTTCACTGATATTTAACATCTCATATTTGTACCCTTACAAAGATGAAGAAGCGGGAGTATATAGTGAACAGACAGAGGTTCAGTGGACTAAACAAATGCCTGTAGATGAAAAGCTGCAGATGGAAAGTATACTTGAAAAGAGAATCAGCAAGAGGACCAGGAGAAAAGAGTATTTTGAATACTTGGTCAAATGGAAGGGACATCCAGTTGAAGATGCAAGTTGGAAGAATGAAGCAGAGATTCAGAAGCATGGAGAGACTGTGAAATAACTCATGAATAGGAGTCCATGAAAATTTTCAAGCGAGGGAGTATGATGTAGGAACATCGCCAGCAGTAAGTGAGCGTAGAGGTGCAAGACAGCTAGGATGAGCGCAACACATTTTTGCACATGTTGAAAATGTTTTGAAATATTTTGAAAGACTAAGGAAGGAATATTAATGAAATAGTTAAGGAAGGCATATGCGCATTTATGAATAAGTGATTTTAAATAGATCTTGAGAAATTTTCTCTCATCTTTCAATGTAAAAGGAATTTATGCCCAGTTAATGAAAGTAGGTAGATGTAAATTCCTAATTAGACAATTTTAGGAACAGGAGGGAAAACGACTATAGACACCCTCATCTTTGTATCATTGTATCAATCAGAATTAGATCATTAAGCAGATTATCATAGAGAAGAAGAGAGTTGTAGCAGAATATTTGTAGAGGAGAACCCATGTATAGAAGCTTGAATTAATATATGAAGCTTTAATTCAGACTCATGGTGTTATGATGTTTTCTGTGTATACATGTTGAATGGTCTGCTTACAATTTCTTACTCTCTCTGTCATGAATTTGTTATTATGCTGTGTGTGAATGTATGTTTTCACGTTGAATGTTTATATTCTGAGAGAGAAAGATAATCAGTTTCAATTGTTTCTCTTCCTGAGTGAGAGTTTCTGCAAGGAGTGCGTTGACAAAGGTTTAGAGTTTATCTCTAAAATCTTAGGAGGGATACCATTGTTCTCATTTCAGTAGAAGTGCAAGACAAGCACAAAAGCTGTGAAAGGTGTGCGCAGGCTGGTCGAGAGCTTAGAACTTATCAACTAAGGTTGAGAGATTGAAGGACTGCTGTTGCAGAGAAAGTGCACAGAGTCAGGAGTTAAAGTATGCTGAAGTATTTGAAGGATTGTCGCAAGGAGTGCATGCAGGAGTCTCCTTGAAGGCCTGAGTTTGCAAGGAAATCTCAGAAGGGTTAGGGCCTTGAATCATTCAAGAGAAAGCAAGAATTTCAAGTCATTGTGCAGAAGTCATGCCCCAAAGAAGGATCACAGAGTCGATTTTGAGCCAGAGGTTCTTGAGGAGGAAATCGAATGGTTGGAATTCTTCGAGGAGAAATCCTAAAATAGCAACGACCGTATGATCCAAGAAATTTGCGGGGGAAGTTAAGCATTGGAAAAAACCACCTTCGAAAGGCAGGATTTAACATGGACCATTGATTTAGATCATTGGACCGTTGAGATCATTTCGGCATTTCGGGGGTCATAAGTCTGAAGTGTGGAAAAAACCTTTGGTTGATCAAATTCCCGAAACACGAAAATAGTTTTTGTGTATAAAGGCGAAGAGTGACGAGGTTGGAATTTCAGAACTTTGGAATTTGGGGTTTTGGAGGTCCTGACGATGAGTGATCGGGACACAGTGGGGAGGAATTCCCAAAATCACAAGTCGCAGCAGGATATTTGTAACAATTTCAGGAATCGAAATTTCGGCATTCTTGTTGACAATGAGTAGAGTGCTCCACATAAGAAGCTCTGAAATAGCGAAACGCGAAATACCTTTGGAGGATTATTTTGGAATTTTAGCATTTCAGGATCTAGTATCTCAAGGAGACAGTGATTTGGAATCAAGAGTTTCAATCTCCCAGTTTGTGAAATCCCAGGGGAAGAAAACCATTTTGGCATTTCAGTAATTCGGGGTCCGGAAGGTATAGGAGGTAGAGAGTTCGATATCGAGCATCATGAACTCCCGGTACACGAAATCGCGCCAGCCGTCGGATCAAGGAGACATCTACAACCGTTGATCTCCTTGGAAGTGAGATAGCAACATTTTCGTATTTGAGGGTTCGGAATACCAAAAGTACCGATGACAAGTAACGAGGAGTAGTAAAGGGAAAATCCCAAAGTCGTGAAGTGCGACAGGAATTAGAGTGGACTTTCAGGATTTTGGTACTTTGGATTTTGGGACTCCGGGAGTCGAGAGGCAGAGTTGCACATCAATGCAACTCCCAAAATCATGAAGAGTGGAAAGACGAAGTGAGTGGCGAGAAGTGTCTAGTGTTTTATGTTTCGGGTTCTGGGGGTCAAAGAGGTAAGGAACTCGACATCAAGATTTGTGAAATCTGGTATCCCGAAAAGAAAAGGGGAAAGTCCCAATTTCAGTTGGGTGTTGATCGTGGAGTTCATGCCAGTGAAAAGATCATGTCAGCATAACTCAGAAGGGCCTATGAAATACACTCAGTTGGGTGTGTATAGAAATTCCGAGAGGAAATAAAGGAGCCAGCCGGACTCTAAGGGTCTGAAATTGAAAGATCATGTGTGGACTCCGACCTGAGGCTTGGGGGTCTGCATCAAGTGCACACTGGATTTTTTAGAGAACTCTAAAAAGTCAAGACAAGGAGTGTCCAAGAAATCAGTTTTGATTTCAGTAGGAACCTACCAAGTGGGCACACCAGAACCAGTTAAGCTCAGAATGGATAGTGAAATATTTCATAGAGTGAGCGCAAGGAGTGCGCCTATACTCATAGTATTATAAAATCTCAATGAAAGGCCAGTGAAAGGAGTGAACAAAGATAACATTTTTTTAAAGTGCTGGTAAGATCAAGTGGAAGAACACAAAGTGACATGAGGGAATTGAAGGAACATTTTAATAGTGTTCATAAGATTAGGAGGGAGAAGCGTAAGGAGTGCACAAGATAAATTATTATAAGTTCCAATATTAGGAGAAACAACATTTTATAGAATGAAAGAAGAAACTAAGGAGTTGACCCTGCAAGAGAAGATGAAAGTTGCAGTCTTTAAACCTTGAGAAATCCTTTGTTGGAGGGAAGCAGAGCTGAGAAGTAGAAGAATCCAAAACAAATGTTGGATTATTTGTGGAAATAGATCTAGGTTGTTAGATCTTGAAAGAAGGAATCCCAAGAGTAGAGGAGAAGTGTGGGAAAAGGATATTAGATCCCAGCCATTAGATCTAGGTGCAAGAGAACGAGAGTCGTCAATTGAGGTTTTTGGGCCATAAGTCTTGACCAAAGAAGAGTGAATCTAAGTCGTAGATCACATACTAAAGCATGGGACATATATCTAGGAGCCCTTCAAAAATTCAGAGATTTGATGATTGTTATAACCCTAAATTGCATCAGACATGCATACCTAACATTAGGCCATCTTACTTGCTATATTTTCCAAAGCCATCACTGAAGAGCTCTTCTAAAAAAAAAAACTTGTTTTTGAAGGTGTACGTGCCCTGTGCCACTACTTCCTGCATACAAACACTTGTTGAACCACTACAACCCACATACACTCACAAAAAGTGCAAAAAATGAAAATTGCAAAGGGATACAGGTTTTTAGGCTGTTACCTAACCATTTGACCGCCCATATCCAATCACCCCAACCATTACTATCTCTTTTGGCCTATAAAAGAAGGTGTTTGGGTCCCATTCCTAAAATAAGCATGAGAGCATAGAAACTCTGCCCATTTCAGTATTCCCGCTTTGTCCCAATACTTTGCAACCACATTGTGAGTTTGAGCCAGAACTCCTTCTTCCTCCATTGCAAACCCCTCTTGTTTCCCTAGAGAGAACTGAAGAGGAGATGAATATGTGGAAGCAGTTGGTGCATGGTGAAGAGGAGCCTAGGACAGAGTTCAAGGAGCAGTTTTTGGTATCATATTATAAATGAATTTTGTGAGATTAATATAAAGAAATACTTTTTCCATCTCGCCAAATGATATCCTAAATCTTTATGATTTGTTTACATTTTTGTTATGATGTCTAACTCACTAATCCATATATAGAATGAATTCTTGTAGTTTCTTGTTTGTCTTTTGGTGAAGGCAGGTTGGCCTTGGGAGGAGATCTACAGTCGATCACTAGCATATTTGGGCCATTTTGCTATGACTGTTTCGACGCTATTGCAATGTTATTTCATTGATATGGTGACGAATCTAGAGTCTCTGAAACGTCAGTTTATGTGATGTGGCATTTTCGACAAACTTGATCAAACATCGAAAAAGAGACAATATAGGAAAACAATGTGAAACCAATTTTTCATCTAAATTGTGAAAACAACTTTTATAGAAAAAGTAACGCATCAATAGAAGTTGTCGTCGCATATGCGATGGTAAATTTTCATTCTTAATATAGCTAAACCATCGCATCAATAAAATTTGTCCTCGCCTATTCGATGACCACTTTTTGTTGTTTATGTAGCTAAACTGATGCATCAATATAAGTTTTCATCGCCTATTCGACAACAACTTTTTGTTGTTTATGTAGCTAAACCGACGCATCAATAGAAGTTTTCATCGCCTATTCGACGACAACTTTGTGTTGTTTATATAGAAAAATCATTGCATCAATATAAATTGTCGTCACATGGACGACGACAACTTTTCGTTGTTTGTATAGTAAAACTGTCGCATCAATAAAAGTTGTCGTCGAATATGCGACGACTAAAATATATTTAGAAAAAAAATAAAAAAATATTTTGGGCATCAATTTTGATATTAATATTAATATTAATATTAAATCCCAAAGGGTATTGCATGAGCCCCGTATTGATTTCACAAAGCCTTGGGACTTCTTTGATGGATCTTTTCAAGGATCTCCAAAAATGTGTGGGGATGGAGTCATACTCTTTTTAGATCATTACTACTTCTTCTCCTTAAAATATGGAGTAGGACTGGGAGCAAATAACATGGTTGAATTCTACACCCTCTAGATGTTGATGAAAGTGGCACTTGAAAAAAATATTAGGTGTTTTCAAGTTCTTGGAGATTTTAGTTTGTTGATGGATTGAGATAATGGAAAATTTAATATTACATATTTGGTCGTGGAGCCAATCATGGCACTATTCTTGGAGAAAAAATCTATGTTCGAGGAGGTCTCATTTTTCCATATGTACATGGATTTTAATAAAAAATAGGATATGTTGTCAAAATAAGCCATCATGCTACAAGGCTCCTTGTGGAATGTGAATATAAGGACAATGCTCTACTAGAAGCTACTCAATTGTCTATGTTTTGATGTTTGGTTGATATGTCTTGGGGTAGATATATAATTATATTTTCTTGAAGGTTAAAGACAATTCTAGTTATGTTAGGTTTTGTCTAGATTGATTTTGTATGGCTATGTATGAATCATATATGGATTTATTTTGGAAGATGAAATGTATATGTATAGGTTAGTATCATGGAAGACGAACTGAGCCAAAAGGCTAGCTTATGTGTATTTTTATTTCCTACTGAGATATCAAATACAATGAGTTTTTATTTGGAATATATATATACCCATTGTTTCAAGATGCAACTAGGGAAATTGAATTTCCATCTGTTCAATTGTAAACCATTTTTCCTAATATGGACACTACTTGGCCCTACTCTAAAGAAAGGTATATCATTATGTCAAATAATTTTTCCTAATATGGACACTACTTGGCCCTACTCTAAAGAAAGGTATATCATTATGTCAAATAGACTTGATCTATTGGTAAATAATTTTATCAATAAATGATGACACCATATGGCATGAGTCCACATTTGTTGGTCCTAAAACCTTTGGTTCTACTTTGAGCATGCGTGGATAGTATGTCTTTGGAACATCAACATAAAATACTATATGCATACCAAAAAAGGGTGGAAGGTTGAACTAGAAGGAAATATTTCATACTACCTTTATAATGGAGTAAGTACCATATTAAAGAGATTTTATCTTTCTATGATAACCTTTAAACTTTTCCTTTTTCAATTGAATCCAAACTTGTCTTTTGTCAATTGGATCTAGATTGAGTGGTTGTGAGATGGAGTGTTATCCTCCCCACCTTGGTTTTATTCTTGTAAGGATATGGTAAAGCTTCAAGATTATAGATAATCCAATTTACCTTGGGTACCATCCTCATAATGAGGGAAAGTTCCTAGTGGGTTTCCCTAGAAAATGTATTATGCAGATAAAAAAAAAGGAAAAAAAAAAATCCAAACTTGGTCACAATATTGGAAAGATGAGGTATTATATGTGCATTTTGTCTCTATTTGTATTTTAACTATGATCACTCTGAAATAGACTAAACCTACTCATGGATTAGAAGATTTTTCTTAATAAAGGTATTGGCCCTATCTCATTCTTTTGTGATCTTTGAAGTGGAGGATGTTTATGGTGGTAGAAGTGCAACATCAATAGGACTAGTCGGTTGAAAATGAAAGCAAGCATGGAAAGGACTATGGTTAGTGGAACTATGAAGTATACAATTATCAACATTTAATAAAAGTTAGATTTTAATCCCATGTATAAGGGTGCACAATTAGTTATATCTATGAAACAAGTGTACTAAGGTTCAATTGACAACTTCAATTTGACCATCAATCTAAGGGTGGAAATTTGTGGAAGACATTAGTTGTTGTGTCAAGCATAGTCCACTAGGCATACCAAAAATGGATAATAATCATAGAGTCATGGGT
>ML786169.1:46083-62178 GCA_009831015.1 Picea engelmannii | reverse complement strand
GGGGGGGGAAATGAGCTTTAAGAAAAAGAAAATAATTTATGGAAAAGGTAGGGATGCATGACACTTGAAAAGAGGGGAATTTTTTTTGGGTTGATTAAAAAAAAAAAACTTAAAAGAAATGGGGATTTAGGGTTTTTAGGTATTGTTATGCTGCCAGACTAGAGAGGGGGAGAAAGAAGGGACCTTTTTTTGGCTATTAGGTATTGTTATGCTTCCATACTAGAGACGGGACTGATTGCTTGTGGGAGTTGGGGATTTCTCAACTGACTTGAGTGGTAGCTCAGCCTTGGAGGCGAGCTGGGAAGCTAGGCTACTGTATGGGTTGTGTGTGGCCCCTTTGCGGCTCGGGGGGCTAAGGGGGAAGGAGAGTACCCCTAGCGTTTGGATGGGAGGTACCAAGGAGTCCTCTACGGTCGGCAAGCAGGAGCAGGAGCGATATGAGCACCAGAATCATTTGTTGCAAGCGTTAAGGACACAGGTATGTAAATCTCTGGGCGTTTTTGTCTTGCTGCGCGTGTTTATAAACTGTAGTTTTAATGGCTAATGTGAAAATTTGTAGTTTCAGTGGTTATGGAGTGAATCATGTCTAAAATATGTAGTTGAATGGTTAGTGGTGTAAACTGGTAGCTTTAATGGTTATTTCGCTCTTCCCCTTTTTCTTTCATATTTAGTACAGATAGGGGTTCTGGTAAGTTGGCTTGGGTATATGGTTATTGCCTTCGGGTCCCTGGGCGTTGATTTAGGGCGTTGAAATATGCTATGGGCATTTGTATTTTTGCTGGCAGCTGCCTTGATCGTGACTCCTTTTGCATGCAAGGTCATCCTAAATGGCTGCCAGGTGGTCGTTACCTTGGGGTAGCATTAGTGTAATTCAGAACCATCAATGCTATGTGTAGGATGTTCTTTTTACTGTCTTTTAATTATTGTCATTTTCAGGTATTAGCATCCTTAATTATTGTAGTTTTATATATATGCCTTTTAAAAACATTGGTATTTTAAACAATGTCGTACCTATAGTGTTATTGGTCGTTTAAATATGAGGATTACTGTTATGGTTACACATGAGGTTAATAAAAATATGATGTTATTTCTATATTGTCCTTAAAAATGTGGTCCTTGTTAGATCTTAGCATTCTAATTATTGTTATTTTTACATATGTGCCTTCAAAAATATTGTTATTTCAACCATTGTCATATTAAATAGGGTTATTGTTATTTAATTGGTTTTTGCTTAATTGTTATGAAATTGCAAAGAATTCTTTTTGTTTACTATTGAATTGGGGGTGAAGTGTGAATGTAATATTATGGTTACTGGCTGCATTGTTATTGAATGTTAATTATTAAAATGTCGTTTAGTTGGGGTGGAACGGTCCGAATTGCTAAGTTGCAAGGCATTACAATGTAACTGCAATGTTATTTAATCAGTTGTTATTATATGGTCATTTAGTTATTATTACAATATTAGTTAGTTGCAAGGTTAATTAGGTAATTTCTAGTAGAAGGTTAAATTGCAAGTCCTTATATCATAATGTAATAAAGCTAGCGTTCAAATTATGGCAATTGTGGTAAGGATAAGGTAGTTTCAATGGAAGGGATTATTGTTAGGCTAATGATTTTAAATATGCAATGGTGTTGTCTTCATGGTAAGGACTTGATAGATTTAATGTGAAGGGATATTGTTAGGATAAGTTGATTTAAGATATAGCTTGGTGTTGTCATTATGAAAACGCTAATGTAGTTGTATTTTTATGGAAGTCTCATATCGATGGAGGTGCCTGTTATTGCGCAAAGTCAAGGTGATATAATTTAATGCGTTATTAGTTCATGATAACGGAATTGTAATGTTTATTGTTAAAGATGAACTTATATAATTGAATGTTCTTGAATGAAGCACAAGAGAATTATTCTGAGCTAGTAAAGGAAGGGTGTGGTTCTTAAAATTAAACGTGGTACCGGGTTGGTAAACCTTCCTTGTGTTTGGTCTTCTTGTGTCAGGCGTAAGGTAGACACCCCCTTGTAGCCTCAGTATTGATGTCTGTGTGTGTGTTTTTATGTGTAAGGAATCCAGTGTCGTATCAAGAGTCTCGGGCCCTTTAAAGGTAGGGTTTCCACTCTTGCGACACACCTGAGGGGCTTACTAGTTTCTGCCTGAGCAGTCGGCCAGGAGCCTGTCTAATCTTCTTTCGAGAAGACATAAGACTAAACGCCCTGCTTTCCTATGTAGAAATAGTAACCCTAACACCATGGATTCATCCCCTTGTGTTCTTACTGTGCACCCCCAGTATGTCTTAATGTTTGTGTTGTGCGCCTCATGCCTATAGTCGTATCTTGTTGCAGTTACTCATTGTGAGCCTTCAGTATCCTTGTGTTGAACATCGTGGTTGCGTATTGTTGGTTTTCGATTGGTGACATGGAGTCCAGTGTGTCTGTTCCCCCTCCTACACGCACACACACACGGTTAAAACAAAAAAATTTGCACCTGTTGTCAGAATAGTTGTCCTAAAGAGGAGGGTCATTACAGTTGTCTCTTCAATGTAAATGTTTGATAACCAATTGGAATTCATATCAAAATGTCTATTTCATATGTGGTGTGTTCTCAAGTTTTCTCTAGGTTTGTAGGAACTAAAGTGGTTTATGGTTAGAATGGATCATGAACTATTTTCCCTACACATAGTGTCTCCACTGGTGAACTACTTAAACAATGGAGTACATCTCTCTATCATAATTTTAACAGTTGTGGAATATGTCATTGAATGTACCTAATTAAAATGAAGTGGAATGATGTTGTTGTGTCATATCAAGACCCATCCCATAGTCATATGCATCATCTTATATATCAAAAAGATGATCTATATTTAGTAGTGTAAGCATAGGTTCACTGGATAGCTTTGACCTCTTCACTTCTTCAAAAGCTCATTGTTGCACCTTGATCTAGATGATGAAGCCTTTTTTCCTCAAATTTCCTCTTAAGATTTAGTTAAATTGTTAGGTCAAGTGTGAGAATCTTGGAACAGAGGGCCTATAGAAATTAACCAATACCAAAAAAATTTGAAGTTCTATGATATTATTTAGCATAGACCAGTAGAGAATCATTACCAACTTATCAAAATCAACTCGGATTCCTTCCTGGAAAATTTCAAACCCAATGTAACCAATGGATGACATTGCAAACAAACACTTGGAAAGGTTTACCTACAACTTATACAAAAAAGAGTGTGAAACACCTAGTACAAATGTTGAATATACTCATCTCATGATTTGTTGAAAATCAATATTTCATCAAGGTACACCACCATGAGTTCATGCAAGGATGGTTGGATCTCACCATTCATTAATCACATGAATGTTGTAGCATATTTACTAAAAAAATACATGACTAACCACTCAAACACTTCTTCTTGGGATTTAAAAACAATATTCCATAGATCTTGTAAGTATATTTGAACATGATGATAGACTATCTTGATATCAATCTTAGAGAAGAATTTAGTTCCTCTAAATTGATACAAAAGGTCATTAATTATCGGAAAAGGATATCATTTTTTTACTGCTATCTTATACAATGCTCTATAGTCTATAGCTAAATTCCACGTGTCATCTTTCCTAGGCACCAAGACTATGGGACAACCACAAGGTTAAGAACTCAATCAAATCCTTCTAACCTAAATGAGCTCTTGAATCTATCATCGTATCGCATCATTATTCCATATATATTTGTGATCAAATGACCCATTTTATAGTGGTCATCATACTACCAAATAAATCTAATGGTGTACCACACATTGAAATGGTACTCCTTGTGGATCTATGAATAAATCACTACACTATTTCAGGCTTGCATCTAATCATTGACACTATTGTTTCCCAACATCTCATCCCTTTTCTATTGAAAAAACACATCTGCCAAATGCACAAGGTTCTCTCACATCCCTGATAGTGATAACAACAAACTTTTGTGAATCTATAATTATCTTCCAAGCCTTCTTAGAAGAGATAATTTGTAGTTTTTGGAATATCATAGACTTGACCATAAACAAAAACATACCACTTAAGATTGTGCATATTACTTTCCATGTCAATCCCGAAGACATGGTTAACTAAGAATAAATTTCCATACTTCCATCAATGCAATATCACATAGGAATTCATATTAGAACATTGAATTTTGTACAAAACAAAGCATTGTTTCTTGAAAATCACTCCCTTCCATCTAAAAAGGCAAGGACATTGTGGGCGATTATTGATGTTTAGTCTCAATATCTTCATTTCATCAACATAAATAATGTTCTTCATACTCCCACTATCAATGATAATCTAGACATGGTTTCATGATTCAATCATAGATTGGTGTAAACATTAACCTATCTCTCTCTTCCTCATTTGGAGCAGTAATACACAATTGTTGAATTGTCTTTGCTATTATTTCTTATTGAGTTTTTTCAATGGAATTTATCTATGGAACTATCAAAGGGACACAATTGTTTCTTTCTAGACAATTTTGAGGCTATGGATCAGTGATGATATCTTTTCATTTATCCATCACCATCTTTGCAACCTACATTCTTCATTGGAGTGGGACTTTCTGGTGTGATGCTCACATGACTTTCTTAGATGAGAATGCTTCTTGGAACTATTGGGGGATTTGAATCTCTACATCTACTAATTTGAATTCCAATTGAACTTCTCTTTATTTATCTCCTCGTCGCCAATAGGATTTGAGTTGGGAAGTTTTCTAACTCGTTGGCTTATGTTGTTTTTCTTCCTCTACCAATGTGACTCTTCAAATTCTCCTTTAACTTCATGGTGAAAAAATAAGCATCTGCATGCATACTGATGGTCAACAAGACAATATTTTTCAGTATATTATATCGATGCAGTGTCACTTTAAACTCTACAATGTAGTTAGGAACCTAGTGGCTTTGCTTCTAGTGCAACTTCTACCACTACATATACTCAACATGGCATATTTCCAATAGGCATTCCCATGGGATGAAAATTTCCCTTCATGATTTTTTTAGTCCTTCTTACATGGTCACAGTCTCACCCACTTCCTTCCTCTTATAAGCAAATGATTACCACCAACAAAGTGGATTTTAGGTGAAGTTGAGGGTAGTAAATGAAAGTTCATTCTCAATAGAAGAATTTTTCATAGAAAATTAGTGCTCCATTTGTTGCATACACTCACCCAAAGAAATTACATCTATGTCACCTTCAAATAGTGGAATTCCAATACTTACTTTAAACTTAAACAAAACTCCCCCATTGAATGGTGCATCAACTCTAGGTTTCACATTTTGATGATTTCTTCCTACAAGCATGATTATCCTCATAAATTTGAAAAAATGGTCATACATGTCATCCCTATGCCTTCATGTCTCTTTTTCTACCATGTTTTTCACATCTACCATGGTGGAAGAAGGTGGATTCACTTCTCCCATTATGTAGTTGAGTCAGTGCATGGAAATGTTGTCGAAGGTAAACAAAGGAAATCACCCTTTAATTTTAAATATGTCAAGCACTTACAAACTAACATAAGGTATAAATAATCCATAGGCTAAATAAAAAATCAGTTCTAAACATTGGTCAAGACACATTGATGATCCACATTCATCTAGGTGCACCAATGCTTCTATACCAATGTGCACCCAAGTGTAAAAGAACACAAAATACAATAGTGCTCCACTTTGCTTCCAAAAAATTTGTGCTCCATGACCCATGTGCACTACAGTGATAATAGCCCAAAAATACATCAGTGCTTCGCTTTTGTATTGGTATATTGTTTCTCCTATTTCATATGGGTAAACCAATGCTCCTATATGGTGTAGGTGCATCGATGCTCTTCTTTAGGTATGGGTGCACTAGTGCTCATAATAAACCAAATCACTGAACAATAATGTCCCTAATGCTTGAGACTAAGAAATAAAAAAATTATATTGATGTCCACAATATACCAGCAACACCAAGAAAAGATACACAAAATTAAGTAAGAACTACAGGTTATAGTTTCGTTATTTTCATCGATTTGGTCACATGTAATTAATCTTTCCCAAAATGCAACCCTGATTATTACTCGAATACTAGTTCTTTGCTAAATACAATTTCAATTCCCAATGATCATATTTCCCCCTTCCCACCTATAAATAAGAATACAGAACAATGGAATTTCTATGGGCCACTCCCCCTCCAAATTCTTCCTTACTACCATATTAATATGTCAGTGCAATATTTTCCATGGAACAGACAGTGGGACATTTTTATTCCTACACAAATACAATCAGGTTATTACCCTCCTATAAAGAAATGCCTTCATATACCTCTTTTTTCTGGATTTCACATTGTAAAAAGGGGATGCCTTCTTCATTACATAAAGTTTGAGAAATTTGTTATCAAAGTTTGACATATCCACAAACTATGCTAACTGGATGCATAGAATGAAAACGTCTTGTATGTTATTGCCATCTTCACCTCTAGATCAGAGATAGGTTCTAAAATTTATTTTGGTACTCTAAAGTGGATTGGCAGTCACTAAGATCTCTTCGTAAACATAAAACACCATGTCCATGACACAATGAAAAGACAAAATGAAAATAATGGTAATGCTCTTTGTCATGTGATACACAATGAAACATGTCACAAGACTTCCAAAGTTGCATATATCATGTCACAAGATTTTGGAAGTTGCATCATTAAGAGAGCTGAAATTATCATTAAGTGTATAACAAAATTACATTCACAGATATATACAAGCCATAGAAATAGCCTTGTGTATATTATCGTCTATATAATGTACATATAACTGTCTTATAAAATTATTACATGACATCATGAATTTCTTTTAGTCTTCTTTTTTTCTTTCTAGTGCTTAAGCAAATCATCAATGTCCATGTCTTCGTTTACTAGGTGCTCTTCAGAAGATGATGTTGTTTCAGTCCTTTCATGCCAAGTACGTCTAGTCTTGTACCCATGACGTAGATGCTACTGTCAGGGGCCATCACCTAAACAAATAAAAACTATTGAATTTATATGGCCAATTTGTAAATATCATTGAAGTAGTTCATTAATATTAAAAAAAAAAACTCTACAATGTAATTATTTACCTGGTCCTCTAGTCGGCACCATTGGAATGGTTCTTGGCCTGTTCACCTGATCTTCAGGTCGAGGATGATCATCTATGACATTCTCTTCCATTGAAACGTCAAAATTTATAAGTAAAAAATTTCTAAGTAAAAAATTATTAAGTATATGATTAATATATAGACAATTTACCATTGTGGGCCTCATTCATAGGAACATCTTGGGGCTGCACCTCACTAGAATGGGGTTGTTGGGAAGCACCATGATCTTCTGGATGTGTTTCACTATAAATGCTCTATTTTTCAGTACTAATGGTAGGGTTGATAGTGTTTCTTCCCTAATTAAAACAAAGTAAGACATTAAATTATGGACGATATCAAACATTTACGTATTTTATAAGTAACGAAAGGTTAATGTGGACTGATTTTTATTTACCTTATCCAGCAAATTGGATCTTGGGGTCTGCCCCATGTTTTTTCTTCGATCAATCATGACTTTATAACTGTACTTGTAACCAAGTTGGAGGTCTTCCTCTGTGGTTCCATTTACAAAGTCGTCACCCTACATTGCATAAGGGTATGGATTTTTAATGTTTTTGGTTGCAATTACCTTAAAGTTGTAAGGTGATAAAATTAATATTCTTAATATGTTTGGGTACTTACAATTTGTGACTATAACCTCAAGTAGTCGCCCGGGTCTAGCTTGTGTTGGCCATGTTTGGAAATCCTTTCTTTGGTTTCCTTCGAAGTGTCAGGAAACATATCGTCAAAATTTTCATGTTATATATAACGACACTTTTATTTATATCTAAAGAAACATAAAGCTAGTATTGAATTCAAAAAATTGTAATTTACCTTGGTGTACTAGTTATGTGTTCTCCCGATTTTCTCAAAATCTTCTCTTTTGCATCATCAATGATCGCCTTCCACTCTCTCTCTGTAATTGAGGGAGGACGCTCATACCTAGGATTTCTTGCCAAGCTTCGTCTATAAACATCCCCGGTATATTTTAAATATTCACTGGCTACAAATGTGACCGCTTTTGTATTGAACGTGTCTACACCAAAGAGGCCTTCAAGATAATCCATAAGTTCCTTTTTGAGGTTGGAATTCCGGAAATTCCACCTCATGTGTAAGGTTTCCCCAAAAATAGACAAGACCTTTCTCTCTACGTGCCTATTAAAAAGGCCATTTCCTACACACAAAAAGATATGATCATTAATTTAAAATTAATAATCTAGACGATTTTTGTAGGAGGACAACATTAAATGATTAAAATATGACTTAAAACTACCTAGGAGTCTTGATTGTTTTAATGGAATTCCATTATCGTAGACCAAAAATGTGCACGGAAGGGTCCCCGTGCTTGTCACACGTCTAGCTCCAGGAAATTCATCCATATCAACCACATCACTATGATCCTCATCTCTGCCACCCTCTCTAGACTCTGATCAATGTGTGGATGTATGTCGGTGCGTGCCATGGATCCTATATAAATGAGGTGTGGAAGATGGAGAAGTAAATAGTGCTCTGGCAGCTGTATGACCACCCGCATCAGGACTCTATAGCATCTCTGTAGCACCACTACTACCAACCTAGGGCTGAATAGGCTCGAAATATTCCTTTATTAAAAAGAAAATGTTTTTTTGTGAGATAATGTAAAAGTTAAAGAAAAAAGTATCATAATTGAACATATGAGTGCATTAAACAAAAAATAAAATAAATTATGGTTATTACCTTATATGTGTTAAGTTGTGACATAAGGATCTTGATCCTTTCTTTGATGCTCGAAGTTTGTTCTTGACGATCTAACAAGATAAATAGTTCCTTGTTAGCTTTAATGATTTTTTTTTTTATTGAGACCATTGGATTAGTGCAAGAATAAAACCCCTCCTCATTGGCGGAATCATGATCCACATGCCTTGCTGACTAAATATAATTTCAGAAAAATAATGTTATTTCAATAGAATTATATAAGCAAATAATAAAAACAACAAAAATGAAAGTGGAAATTGATAATCATTTACATGTTCTGTGGTTGGCCCTTTTCCATGATCATCCTACCACATTATAATATAATTAGAACCACCAAATATTAAAAAATTTGTTCATGGTAACAAAAAAACAATGTTAACGATAGTATTTACAACAATGTTAAAGATAATAAAAAAATTTAATGCAATAAGTAGAGGTTCCTTAAAGAGGTGTTGCATAAGAAACTGCACACTATTAGTCAATGTGTCTATTCGATTCAAATGGTAATCCACTAATAACTCTTTCTCGGGAGTTATCTTTTTTCTTGCGCACAGGACTACTCGATTCTCTTCACGTCCCTCAAATATGAAATTCGGTTGTTTGTTTGTTGTCCCAGGTCATGTGATGTTTATACACCCTACGATATTACCAGAAGCTTTAGGCCTTCCATCAATATAGATAGTCGCTCCCTTATTTTTATCCTTGTTTATTAGTTGTATATAATTTGCGGGGAGTGCATATCTCTGCATACTTCGCATGTACCCGACCAACCACATCCAATTGTTATAATTGTAACATAGTCCAACATAGTCCATAAATTTAGTTACTGTATTTTATTTTACAATTATTCCATCCACGGAAAATAGCCCCAAGCCATGTAGGGAGGATGGTGCAATGAGATATGTCCTATTGTTGACAACGAAGTCAACATCTATAGGAGGTAGTTCCTTAGGTACCCATTGCTTCACCAAATGCTTATACCTGAGTGGAACATCTATGTCTCATATGCTCTCATCATCATAAGAGCATGATCCTCCTTCGACAAGAAACAATTTCACGTGTCTACAAAATTTTATTCTGACTTTTTCACCTGTGGTCCTTGTTTTCTTATCATATCTACTAGATGCAGTCACATTTACGACCTCTATTTGTCCTAAGATTTCCTCACTCAACGAAGAAATTTTTGACAGGTACTTGTTTGGTTGTACCTTCAGTTTTATGTGCATGTTTTGTTAGTTATTAGTCCATCATCATATTCATAGTTCTAAATAAAAAAATTATATCAGATCCATAGGAATTGAGTAGATTTGTCATTTCAATTATTTCCAATGCAAGAACTTTCTTAGAAACATAGTACCTAGACTTAAGCCTAATGCATAATATTTTAGGTTTGGATTCTTTGGTGGGCCTGGGGTTCCATGGCTTAAGTTCGTTAGACACTTGACACTTGCTAGAAGCATATTGCATCAAATTTTTTCCTGCAAGAGGAATACAACCACATCCACTCTCATGCTTCTCCATAGTAGGATGCATCAAGTCCACAAAGGTACGACTAGTCTATGATAGTTGGATATGATGTGGACTAATGATTAAATGTCTCATGTACTAATAAGAGCCATGTCTCGTGTACTAAAACCTACCATATAAGAAGATCCATGTCTCCTGTACTAACACCTCTCATATAGGAAGAGTTATGCATAATATTTTAGGCTTGGATGCCTTGGTGGGCATGGGGTTCTATGGCTTAAGTTTGTTACACACTTGACACTTGCTAGAAGCATATTGTATCATATTTTTTCCTGCATGAGGAATACAACGACATCCACTCTCATTTTTCTCCATGGTAGGGAGCTCAAAAATGTTGCATGGAATAACATAACAAACTATATTTCATGGATTAACACTTCTTTATCTAAGGCTGATAATAAGAGAATTTTCATTCCATAGGACAATTAGTTAGGACACTAGGGCCTGCAAAATCCTAAACATGCAACACATGAAGTTAATGTTGTGATAGAGTATAGGTTTCCTCAAGGCTAATTCATGATACATCATCCATTTGTTCTTGTCTCTAATGTAACAACCCTAGTTAAAAGTTCCATAGGGATTATTAACTATAATTAATTAGATAATTAATTGTCCTCATACGGTTTTAGTTAAACAATGATTAGTATTAATAATATTAATTAATTAAATTGTTATAACTATTGATTGATTAATTAATTAATTAATTAATTACTTAACACATTCAATGATTTAGGAAAAGCATTAAGGGGTCTAATAACTTTAATTTAATACCTTATGAAACTTTACGTAAAGGAAGGGATAACATAATAAAGGAGGGGATAAGATAATAAAGGAGGGGATAAGGTATTAATGGGGAGGATAAGGTAATTAATGAAGGGGAGGAGAGTCGGTGAAGGGGAGATATGACGGGAAGAGTACTACGGGAAAGGGGGGACTATTTTGGGGGTAAGGAAGCATTTTGGGAGGAGGATAATTCTGTGGCATACATTTCTGTGATATATTTTCTGTGGCATATCTCTGGTGTGGGGAGTTTGGTTTTGGGGGTTTTTGGTGAACCATTGCAGGGGGCACCGGGTTGCTAGAGGTTTTGGGCATGGGGGCTAGGATTCCTTTCGGTATCCTAGAGCTAGGGAGTCAGACAGGCTTCTCCTAGCTGGTTGGGTGGGAGTCGGACAGGCTGCTCCTAGTTATATTCATGCTGTGGATAAATTTTAATTTATCTTGAATATTTATGCTTATATGATGGTGAATGAATTATTTATGCATTGAGAAATGAATTATATGTTTAATTGTATGAATTATTTTGATTTAATTAAGTTAGGTCTCTACACATGGTATCAGAGCTCCAGTTTGAAGCACTGGAGCCTTAAGGGCCTACCTACCCACCTACCCAACGTAAGAATGGAACTATACCCACCCATAAATTAGATAAATATTGCAGTCCAGGGGCCCTAAAACCTTTAATTAGAAAAATCTAGGCCAAGCTCCAGCTCCACCTAAGCTCCACAAATTTGTTTTACACAGATAAAAAAGGAATATAGAAAAAGTAATAAAAAGCAGGAACACATGTTACACTGCAATCCAAAAGAAACACCACATTTCCATCTGTTGTTAATATGTTATTTATTAGAGACTGCAATGTCAAAGGAAAGAATTTAACCATGCCAAGATGAGAAAATAGATATAATCACCACTCGGGAATGTTTCTTCTCACATGTTTCCTCCCCAACAACTTTCATAAATGGAAAGGAAACTACTACATATCAATAATTCCAACATCTTCTTCAATTAAACCCTTTGACAGAATAAATAAGAGAGCAATCTATTTTGAACTATTATTATTTTCTTCAAATGAAATATATTCCCTATCAAATTCAAACTTGTCTAAAAGAGTTAAGAATAAAGTTCTATACTCTTGCCAACATAATTAACCAAATATAATATAAGATTCAATACCTATTTTTTTTTTATCATCTGAGATTTCAAACAAGTCCAAAGGCATGTATTAACCATATTTGTATTGTACAAAAGGTCAATGCAAAACAATAAATACATAAAAGATACCTAGGCAATGATAGTGACTGTGGAACCTTTTGCTTGGGCCAAGCAACTCCTCAGTATTCTCATAATCGAATGAGGCTCTCATTTCACTATTTCCAACTATGATGTCCTCTGGGATAAAGTTGTTACATTGCAGATGATAGTGATAATTATTTCACACAATGGTGAATGGATATAAGAATAAATGTAATCGCAGAAACAAAACAAAAAAAAAAAACATGCTTCCTCCCCAAACTAACCGAAGAAATCCCAAACTGAGACGAATATTCAGATAACCAGCAAAAGCTTGGTTGAAACTCCAGTAATCAACCTCTTCAATAAAGAAAAGGAATAAGAAAGTAAAATGTTAACAAGCTGATTCATTTTTCCATCACAAGCCATTCTCTCTTCCATTATTTATCAATGATCATCACCTCTCGCCCAATCCATGGTATTCATCTTTTGAACAAACCAAGTTGTGATTCTAGAGTTAGTGATCTTAGTGTCTGGCTTGTTTAGGTGATCCAGATAAAGAAAATGGCGTCAGAAAGACCTCAAACAAGATCAGACGTCATGAATTCAAACCCTAGGGCGATATCCACCCAACAGTGATATGAACAGACATGAGATTGGTGCCCAATCTCCAAACTAAGTCCCTCAACTATCAACCACGAAGGACATTCAACAACATAACACATATCAAAGTCCTGCAACCAATACCAAGCGTCAAGTTACGAAGGAGGAGCCATAGGCACTGACCTCTTTCTTGGCATTAGATATGTCAGACTATCGTATGAACCTCACTCAAACAGTGAATAATCGTATATAACGCTTGTGCATTCCTTTCTTCCATACCGTCGAGGTAGGAACATTTCCATGATTCTGTAGAGTTCGAGGTCGAGTTCTAGGTTTACCGGAACCATAAGTCAAGATCGTAGTGGAGAGCCTCTCAACCCCTCTTGGAAAAACTTTGAAGGTTTGCTTATTTGGTAGGGGGGGCATCTCTCTTTCTCTTCTCAAAGATGCTAACTAAGGGATACTACCACTTGGATCACTTACCTTATTCGGATTTGTTTAGCTTGTTTCTCTCCAAGAGTGAAATGAGGCATCTAAAGCAAAAAGTTATAGTTCCATTGCACAATGCGTCCAGAATTTAACACAACTTGAACTTAGTGCCTAGCCACGGTCGAGGAGCCGCGAGCTACACAAACAGAAAGACATTTTTTTTATTGATGAATCAAGAAACAAAAAAAAACATGCAAGCCAAACGCCCAAGCGCCACCGCCATAGCAAAGTCCACAAAACAACACAACCTATGAAACGGCTCTAGAAATAGCCAAGCACCTGCCATATAACACAAATCCCTATGCCAAACACCAAGTTTTCAAGGAGGAGGAGCCCACGATGAAAACTTTGTGCAAAACGCATTTGAAACAAAAAAAATATATATAAGCCAACGCCCAAATGCCCAAATGCACAAGCGCCGAGTCGAACAAGCCACGTCCAAGAGAAGAGCCCGCAAGAGGCATTTTATCTTTCACTATACATCAAGCCAAGTGAGTCGAGTGCTCAGCCAAGCCAAGACCAAACACCCAAGCACTGAGCTGAGAAGGAAAACCGTGTTCTGGAATTAGAAACGCAGGAATGAATTCGGGTTAGGGTTTGTTTAGGGTTTGTATAGCCTTCTATATTTTTACTATTATTTTATTTTAGGTTTGGACAGCTGAAAAAGAGGGAAGGGGGCACATGGGCCTCATGCGAGGTCCCACGATGCCCCAGGGTTATTCAAGTTGTTTTTTTCTATTAATTGTTTTTATTTTTTTTATTTTAATTAAGATCTGTGTATACAGTTTTTTTTATATAGATATTTGTATATATTTGTATATTAATAACTTTTAAAACAAATGTAATCATAAAACATAAATTAAAATATTAATATTATTTTAATTTTTTTTTTATTTATTTCATTTTTTATATTTGTTTTTACATTTTTTTCTTTTATATATTTACTTATTTGAATTCATTAAAATAGTATAAACTTAATTGAGTTAATTAGGCTTAATTAGTGTATAAGTAGAAAAATTTATAAAAGATTATTTGACTCTCCAAGAGTCAAACTCATGACCTCCAAGTAGCCCAAAGGCCCCACACATTTGCGCCAACCACTACACCACACTATGGGTCTTTAACTTAATAAGAAATTTAATAATGTATAAGGGTGATTAATTTAATAAGAAATTTCAAAGTATTGTGCCCGAGGCCCAATCTCCAAGTCCACGAGATAAGAACCAAATCCCAGCGCACAAGCACCAAGCTTCAATGCATAGCCTCGGGCTCATTACATCATACGACCACCCTTCACCCAAGCCTTAAGAAACAACCAAACACCAACGCACCAAGGAGAGCCCACGAGTCAAGCATCGAAGGATATTTAGTTGTAATAAAAAATTTTAAAGGACTTAGACTAGGACAAGCAGGAAGGAGGTGGCATACACACTAGGAAAGTAAGCTAGAGGAATTGGTGAGTATGGCGCAAGGCTAGCGTAGCTACCGGGCAAGGGAGTCAACAGTTTTCTTAGGTGAAGAAATCAAGCTGAGACGCTTTAGCCCTAACCTAGCCAATCCCCTAAAGACAGTAACGTCTGTTTACATACAAGTAATGAAAAACGTACGCCTATCCTTGTTTTCTAGTTAAGTTGCGCAAATGAGAAATGACCTTCAACTCACCCTGGCAACTTTGGTTGATGCAGGTTAAATCATATAGGATGGTTAGGTATCAAGGGAATAGAGGTAGGGGAGCATCATCACAGGCACCGCCAACACTGCTAGCACCACCACCACCATCGTCGGAACTAGCTCTCATACTGCACTTGTTGGAGGCCATAAATCAGACTTTAAAAGGGAAACAACCGACAGGAATCGAAGTGGAACCCCCACCATTTGGAATGGGTAATCCAAAAGCATCAAGGGATTCAAGGGGAGGACCTCCGCTCGAATACATCACTCGAGAATGGCAAAATATCAAACTTTCGGAGTTTGTCGGGGGTCACGCCAGTGAATGCGTAGAAGCATGGTTGGAAGGCATGAGAAGGTGTTTTTCCTTAAGGGACTATGCGTCCAAATCAAAGGCGAAGATAACCATTTTTTAGTTAAGAGACAGTGCCTTGAACTGGTGGGGCAACCTGGAAAGACAACTGCATCTTACCCTGGACACCGTATCTTAGGAACTTTTCGAGGAGAGGTTCCGAAGGAAATATCTGCCAGCCTACTATGATGAACAACAGGTAGGGGTGTTTCATGCCTTAGTACAGGGAAACAAATGTTGGATCATGTTGTCATTGATGCCAATGGTTTGATTGATTGATGTCATTGATTGATGTCAAGTGATTTATCGATTTCAAAGGATTGATTGATTGATGATTGATGTAATATAATATGTATTGTCCTTGATGAGAATGCATAAATGAAGATGGATCAATGAGTTGTCATTGATACATGATGAAGATGGATCGATGTGGTTCCATTGGTATATGATGCATTGTTGGAAAAATGTATATATGACTCATTATTTTCTTATCATGATTGATAAGGTGTACAAATGGATGAACTCCAAAGTGGTCCCCTTATGGTGAAAGCCCTCACGGGAAGACGCTTTACGGATTGAGTTATCCTAGAAGAATGGTTGGAGGACCCATGCTTG
>ML786169.1:16006-45983 GCA_009831015.1 Picea engelmannii | reverse complement strand
TGTGTATGTGTATGATTGTTCATTTGTTCATTTCTTATTTACTCTGCAGTTATTGGATAATAATTCTTCATTGATATAACACTTGGATTATATGGTTAAATTGCTCTATTACTGATTCACCCCCCCTCTCAGTAATCCAACAACAAAACTGTAGAAGAATATGAGATCAAATTTATGGAATTGGTCAAATATGTTTCGTATATGGATAATGACCAATGAAAGGCAGAGCGCTTCATCTATGGATTGAACCCTAAGATAAGAGCTATGGTGTGGATGTGGAAACAGTCTTCAGTAGTGGAAGTTGTGGAAAATGTGCGTTATGCGGAGGAACACATGAACTTAACTGGAGGTGCAAGACCGACCTTTCCGCATCATCCTGGATTCATCGGGAAGGCCCCTAGGACATTTTCCAGGGGAGGGGGCTCAAGGCCACCTCCATATGGTAAAAAAGTCACACCAAGGATAGTAACCACAAGGATTTCAATGGTAGCGAGTGCAACATCTTGTTCATCAAAAATGACGCAGACAGGTTCACGACCATCTTACGGAACAACTAGTAGGGGCAGGGGTTCTAGGGGAAGGAACTCATTTCAGAGACAATCACATAACAGTGCACATGTTCAATCGCGTGTTACCTGTTGGGGGTGCGAAGGACCCCATTACCAGCGTGACTGCCCACAGTTACAATCAAGATTCGCACATAGAGAAGGAAAGGCCCCTATGGCAAGAGAAAGTAGCAGCCACCAGATTTACGCAGCGGTTAATACTCGTCAGGTCAAACATCAATCCATGGTGGTGGAGTCATCAGGTATACTAAATCATATCAATGTTAAGATTTTATTTGATTCTGGTGTGATAGATAGTTTCATTTCACCATCTACATTAGAAAAGAGTGGATTGGCAGCCTACGAGCAGGATGACTTTAAACAAGTCGAGATGGCTTTGGGGAAAAAGCAAGCGGTAGGGCCTAGTGTTGATAATTATATAGTAAACATGGGATTGTGTACTACCAAGTTGAAGGTATACATCACTTCTCTCAGGGCATATGACCTAATCATTGGAATGGATTGGTTAGAAGCTCATCGAGATTTGGTAGATTGTTTTGCAAAAAGGGTGCTCTGTGTAGATGACGAAGGAAGGCCAGTAGAGATCCAGGGTGTACAGAGAAAAGTGTCATTACACTTTATCTCAACTATGAAGGTTAAAAAATGCTTGAGGCTTGGGTGTCGACTATATTTAGTGGAAGCATTGAGTGAAAGGAAGGGACCTTCATTAGATCAGTACCTGGTATTGTCAGAATTTAAGGATGTTTTTCCGAACGTGTTACCAGGGTTACCTCCTGAGAGGGAGATTTATTTTACTATTGAGTTAAAACCTAGTGCAAAAACCATTTCCAAAACTCCATATTGGATGACAGCACTGGAACTTTGTGAATTGCAAATGCAGTTAAAAGAGTTACTGGACTTAGGGCTAATAAGGCCCAGTGTTTCACCCTAGGGTGCACCGGTAATTTTTGTAAATAAGAAGGATGGATCCTTACAACTGTGTATAGACTACAGGGACTTGAATCATGCTATAGTGAAAAATAGGTACCCAATGCTGCGAATAGATGACCTCTTCGATCAGATGAAAGGAGCAGTGATATTCTCAAAGATTGATTTGTGATCTAGGTATCATCAGTTAAGGATTAAGGAAGGTGATATTCCAAAAACTTCCTTTCGAACTCAATTTGGACATTACGAGTTTGTTGTAGTACCTTTCGGATTGACCAATGCACCAACAGTATTCATGAGTTTCATGAACAGCATAGTCCAGAAGTACTTAGATCGTTTTGTACAAGTCTTTCTAGATGACATCCTCATCTATTCCAAGAACAAAAAAGAACATGAGGAACACTTACGAGTAGTGTTGTCCTACCTTAGAGAGAACAAATTGTATGGTAAGCTGTCGAAGTGTTCCTTCTTCCAGAAAGAGATTCACTATTTAGGTCATATCATTTTCGGCGAAGGAATCTCTGTGGACCCAGAAAAGCTAAAGGCCATTATGGAGTGGCCAGTGATGAAAAATGCCCATGAGGTGAGAAGCTTCATGGGGCTAGCAGGTTATTATCATAGATTTGTGGAGGGGTTCTCCAAAATAGAGAAACCCATCACCACTTTGCAGCGCAAGGGGGTCAAGTAAGAATGGACAGAAGAATGTGATAGTGCATTCTCTTTGATACCCTTAAAAGTCAATTTGAGAGAATATGTGTTGATGCAACTCCAAGAAGACAGTTGGTATTTAAAGGTTACTTCAAACCTTCAGAGTGGGAGGTAGTCAGATCCAAAGTATGAAGGATATAGTCTGCAAGAAGATGGACTATTGAGATATCGGGGAAAGATGTACATCCCTGAAAATTGGCATATTCGAAGAATCATACGAAATGAATCCCATAGAGCACTTTATTGTGTGCATTTGGGTGTGAAGACGATGTACTCAGACATGAGGAAGCTCTTATTCTAGGTAGGTATAAAGCGCAATGTAGTCCATTTCATCACCAAATGCCTAGAGTGTCAACAAGTGAAATGTGACCACCATCACCCGGCAGGCCTCCTACAACCACATGATGTTCCTATGTCCAAGTGGGAAGTCATCTCTATGGATTTTATTGTGGAATTTCCACTCACATCTCATAGACACAATGCCATTCTTGTGATAGTTGATAAGTTAACCTAGAGTGCTCATTTTATTTTGGTTAGAGACACTTATGATGCCATTGATGTGGCACGTGTGTTTGTAAATGAGGTTATCCATTTGCATGGGATACCTAAGAAGATCATTTCATATAGGGACTACAGATTCACTTCTAGGTTTTGGACAAGTTTGCAGTCAACATTGGGGACTCAATTGAACTTAAGCACAACTTATCATCCTGAAACAGATGGGAAAACCAAGAGAGTAAATCAAGTCATGGAATACATGCTCAGGATGTATGCCATGGATAATCAAACCCAGTGGGAGAAGTACCTACCTTTGGAAGAGTTTTCCTACAATAACAGTTTTCATAGATCCATCGGAATGCCACCCTGCAAAGCTTTGTATAGAAGGCCATGCAGAGTGTCATTGATTTGGGATAGACTAAAAGACCGAGTAATAGAGCGGCCAGAATTGATTCAAGAGATGGAGGAACAGGTGATTAAGATTAGGCCGAGACTAAAGGAAGCACATGATAGGCATAAAAGTTATGCAAATGCACATAGAACTGACTGAAGTTATGAAGTGGGAGACCAGGTTTTCATTCGTATCAGGCCTAATAAGAGTACCATATGGTTCAGGAAGGGGACAAAGTTGTCACCTAGATTTATAGGACCATTCAGAATCCAAGAGAAAATTGGACCCATTGCCTATCATCTCGTACTGCCACCCCACTTGCATAAAAATCATATTGTTTTTCATGTATTTGTTTTACGTCATTATGTTGCTAATGAATCACATAAACTAAATTAGAAGGAATCGCAAGTATCGAATGTGGGAACCCTCACGGTAGAACCGTTACACATATTGGACCTGTTATTGCTCAGTTTGTAGTTTAGGCCAAATAGCTGAGAGGTAAGGACAAAACTGGCGTAACAGGAGCTTCCCCACCCACTGTCACCTCGATGGGGAGCTCTTTCTATTTAGGGTGTCTAAACCCAAGGGATACGTCCCTGGCAATCTGGGGTTTTGAAAGGCAAAGGGTTAAGGAATCAAGGTAAGTTTTCCCTCTCACAGATTACCACCAAGATGATAGTCAAGAATGAAGAAATACCACAATAGAAGCACCTGTTTTTGAGACAAGGCAACAATAAAACTGATACATGCAAATAGTGGTTAGCACTTCATAGATTAATGACTATCAATCTTTAATATACATGAGCATGAACAACAGTAATTATTGACGAAGTCAATGATTGCAAAAATGACTATGGCTAGTAATATTACTTCTCAATAAACACTGGAAATGATATAACATTCAATGTATATAATCAATCTTTGAATTAACACCATGCATCAAATGTCATTAAATGCTCATTTAAGACAAGATTGCTACGTCAAGCTTAATAGAAGTGACGTCAACCTTGTTCTAGGGTTAGTTCTATAGACAAAGATCTCAATGTTTTTCAAATAGGCCAATGAAAATTATCAACACATCAATGTCTATTATCAGATGACTAAGCCACAACGTTTTTGATCAACCCAAAGTTCAAACTAGGCATGACGTCATCATCAAATTAGGGTTAGTGAGACGTTAGGGTTAGTTAGGGTTTCAATTTTAAAGGTTTTGAAAGAGTTGTTTTGGCACAATAACCTCAACGTTGGGGATTTAGATCAGTGCCTTAGGGTGTTATGGAGTCAGAAAAAAAAAAAAAAGGGCAAAGTCTCGGGAGAATCTAAGTTCAAGGACAAGAGAGTTAGGCTCTATGGTGCTACAATGACGGCCCTAGAGTCAAAACCCTAAGGGGAGGAGGCTCATTCTGGTGTTGCTTAAGCAAGGCCTCATGCTCCTCCCTCTTTCCTTAAAAAATACTTGGCAAAACGGCTAGCTTCAAAACCTAAATCTAAGGGTGAAAAGTGTTGCAAGAGCAAGGCCCTTCAAACCCTAAAAGTCAAAACCCTAGGTGTAAAATTAATTAGGCCTAGGACGTCTTCTTTCTTCAACTTATGTTCAAAAGCTAACTCATCAAAAGGGGAACTAGTGTAGAAACGGCTAGGCTATATCCTCCTTAATCAATGGCTAAAACAAGTTTTCTATCATGGGGACATATAGCAAGGTCCTACTTGTATGCTTGCTACCTAGGGTTTCAATGATTAAACAAAATAATAACAATGTAACAATAAATGCAAGAGATTTAACCTACAACCATTCATTTAAGAAGTTTTGCATGAGAAATACACTTACAAATCATGAAGAGATTATCAAACCCTAGTTGTAAACCTTCTAAATGATAGAAAACACCATAAAAATGCCAAATATGATCCTCCACAAGAGTTGCGCCTCACTTCCAAGAACAAAAATCCCAAGACAAATACTAAAAATGATTCTCTCACAAGAGAGTGAGTTGTGTTATCTAAAAATGAGAGGCAACGTCCTCTATTTATATCATCCTAATGACCTTTAATTAGAAAATAGGTCATTTAAAATAGCTGACAAGGCTGACCAACAATATTACACTATTTTTTACACTAAATGCTAAAAATGTCACAATATGAGCTCAAAAAGGAGACGTCAAGCCCCTCAGAGGGAGACGTTGGCTCTTTTTGGGCAAGATCAACATCCAGGAAGCAAAACATTGGCCCTTCTAGGGCTCTTGCAAGCTGCCACACGTGCCAAATGATCCCAGCACACTGCCACATGCTCCAGAAAACGTCCAGCTGCCTCAGGTGACATCCTGTCCATCAAAATCAATCGTCCAATGTGCAGTGGGTGATCCCCTTTAGGACAGGCTCTGCCAAAGTGTCCTGGATAGGGACATCCTTCTTCTTTCTCATGCAACAGTTCATCACAATGTTGTCCTGCCTCTTCCATCCCAACAACCATCTGATGGGCTCTTCATCCCCATGGAGGTCCGAGCTAATCATATCCCCATGTGTACTAGTCCTCTGGCACCTGTCCGTTGGGTATGGTCCTGCATATCAAAGACTACGCCCTCCATGGGCTCATCATTCCTTGGGATCATAGCAATGTCAATCATATTTCATCATTAAATTTGTCAAATACATGCATGAAATCCCTAGCACATCATCTAAGAGCTCAAAGACATTACACAGATCTACTATACAAAGTTGAAGAAAACCGACAGAATAACCTATTGGGTTGATACCCACAAGAGAAGGAAAGTTTCCTCAGAGTATCATTCAAGCCATGTTTTATGAGGTGATATGGTCTAGGGATGTCTAGTCATAGTAAGACCAAGGGCAGGTGTTGTCTGTGGGTGCCTTTGTAGGAGGCGAGTTGTACCCCTCATGGATGCATTTTTTTTTCAATCACCTTTATTACCTTTATTTTTCATTTATTCTTTTCTTTATTTTTTACTTCAAGGTCTGACCAGAGGACACTGCCTTGGCATGGTGACCAGAGCTGACAGTGTTACCCACTGGTACTTTCACAGAAGTGACAAGGTTGGCTCGTGATGAGACCCCCTTTCCCTTGGCCATGCAACCAAAGGTCACTGCCCTGGCGTGGTGACCAGATGATGGCAATGTCATACTGCTAGGTACCTATGAACATAATGGGCTAGCTCGTGATGAGACCTCCCATCCTCTTGGTTAGGTCTCTTTTTATTATTTTTCTTAGGGTCCCTTTTGTTTCTTATCGAGAGGCCTTTTATTGCCTTCTCGGGGATCCCTGGGCGAAGTATCTCTAGGTTTTGTTTCTTATGGATTTTATCTTTTACCAGCTGCTTTTACCCCTTGGACCTTTAGCCCCTTCTTCCCACAAGACAAAGTGTAACCCCAAAGATCATCCTAATGGACGGACTAGGGTAATGGGATGGATGAATGGGAGATAAGATGTAAAATGATATAATGGTGGTAGCAGACGATGGCTCTACAAATCCACTTTGGTGGCTAATCAAAACCCATGAATACAAGCTTGCTAAGTCACCCCATTAATTCACCCCAACAATGGTCAAGTGGATTAGTGTAAGATCCAAGCAGTCATCAGAAATGAAAGGAACCTAATGCATAAATAAGAAGGTTATAACGATCAAACATGACACATACCATGATACCTTGGACCAATTACCTCATGGAGCAAGAGTCCTTTCTGATGCAAGTCCAAGCCGATGGTGATGGAAGTTCCTGCTGCTGATAGGACAAGTCTGGAAAAGAATAAGAAGAATGGGCCCTCCATGGCCATGCTCAGGTCAATCGTGCTCTCGGTACTTCATGTCTAGGACCTTTGGGCCTCGAGACATGATCTCCTAGTTATCCCTAGATCTCGGGGATAACATCTAGCTCCAACTCGGGGACATGTGCTCACCGTAGAGTGCATGAGAACCTCAGCATATCTGGCATAAACCTATAGACCTGCTCACACTTGACAAGAAAGCATCAACGATAAAAGGTGGGGTGGTATTTCCACCCCGCAAAATAATACATGTATACATATGGTAATCATAAATGGAAAATGAAATGTTTACTTGTAATTACCTGCTGGCTGGATGCTTGGTATAGTCAAACAACCAATGAAGACAATATAGTAACGTTCCTTGATACCTGCCTTTGTGCTTCATCATAAACCAGAATAGTGATAAGTCAAGCACAAAAATGTCATGAGTTACAATGTATATCATATCATCGGAAAGGTCAGAAACTAACTCATGGACGCGGGTGGGAGGGAAAAAACATGCCAAGTCCATCTTTGAGGAAAGTACTCAATCCACTTCAAGAAAGGGTCATGAGAAATGCAAGGTTTAGAAAAGTGGCTCAAAGGACCTGCAAACTAGTTACCTAGGACATCCTCATGCCCTGAAATCAAAGAAGGGATCGACAAAGAACTTGCAGATGATTGGCAAACTAAAAAGGGAAAGTTGAAAAATTGACTGAAACACACAGTACCCAACCAACCCGTGGAGTTCAGGGTTTTCCTAAAAGGAAACTCAACACTAAAAATATACTTCCCAAGCACACCTTTAATGGACAGGCATGGTAAAGTAACAATAGGTGGATGGAGTGAAAAGCCATGAGAGACTTTCCTTAGGCAAACAACGTTCTCACTTGTATAAAAATCTGAGCAGATAGGTGATTGAAAATCATCTTCACAAAATAAGTCCAAATGCTCAGTAGAACATTTATCAAAGTCCTCAAGGTATGACCGAAAATCACAAGGTACTGGGTCATCCTTGGTCCTTTGGAAGGCATGGGTAAAAACCTCATTTCCTTGTTGCCACTGGTCAAAAGTAATTTGTTGTGGTAATTGCAAGGGAAACGTTGGAAGATGACTTTTTATGTCATAGATGGGATCTGTATCATAACTAAATGCATCCCACCTATGTCTCCCAACATGTATGAACTCGTCGAAATCAGCTATGTCAGTATCAGTATCATAACATGGAGGAGCCAAAACATCCAATACTTCTCCACTCTTTGTGTCATAAGGCAAAGAACCATTTAAAACTTGGAAGGGGGAACAATGTACCTCGCTTAATCCTTCCTGTGCAAGAGCTTCAAGTATTTGGATAGTCTCATCATGTGGAAGATCTTCCTCTACATCTTCAATCTTGAGACATAGGGGATCTAGCTCATCCAAGGGTTCCACTCCTTCTTCATTCTCTGAGTCATAGAACAAGGTATCATCAAAAGAATCAAAGTGACTTACCTCATTCTCTTCATCTTGTGCAGGAGTGATAGGATCTTGAAGAGCTTCATCGGATTGAAGAATGATTACTGGTGCTTCATCCTCATAATCCACTTTTCTGGTTACAATTTCATTGCATTCTATTGGATTATGGGAGAGGTCTTGCTCCTCTTCAAGGGGTTGATAATGGTCTTCATAAACCTCGTCTCTTATATCAGAGGATTCTTGGTATTGATCATGATAAGATCTCCTGAGATCATCTACAATATCAGTGGTGAATCCTTTGTGGTGTAAGGTTACCATGAGGTTTTGAAGGACATCTTCATACGTTTTACAATCTGGCTTAGTAAGGTCTATAAACCTATTGATGAGGTGTATGAAAGATGATATACCCATGTCCTTGCAACAACTCTTAAAACATCTTTGTAAGTAGGATGGCAGGGTGAGTAAAAACAATTTTATAAGAGTATCCTCTCCTCCCAACCTTATCTCACTCAAATGCTCCAAAAAATTTACTATGTGAGGAGCTGGGAGACCCAAAAACGTCGGAGAGTTGTCTAGCCATTTATTATCAAAGAAATTTGGGTATCCTTGAAAACTTATGAAATCAATACTTGGATACTTTTGTTCCCAGTGTGCCATGATCCCATAATTTGAAAATACCACAGAAGGTAATGTGGGACCCTAAGAAATATTTAGTGGAGTCACCAGATACTTTTCCTGAAACTACCAAAGAATAGGGGGAAGAAGGTCTTAGTGGAGTCACCAGGTAATCTTGTAAGAAAAGGTCTTTGAGGCAAGGCTTACTAAAAGATTTGTCATTGAGGAAGATTGACTCAGTGTTTCCCGGCAACGGCACCAAAATGTTATCGCTTAGTTTGTAGTTTAGTCCAAATAGCTGAGAGGTAAGGGTCAAACTGGCGTAACAGGAGCTTCCCCACCCACTATCACCTCGATGGGGATATCTTTCTATTTAGGGTGGCTAAACCCAAGGGAGACGTCCCTGGCAATCTAGGGTTTTGAAAGGAAAAGGGTTAAGGAATCAAGGTATGTTTTCCGTCTCACAGATTACCGCCAAGATGATAGTCAAGAATGAAGAAATACCACAATAGAAGCACCTGTTTGTGAGACAAGGCAACAATAAAACTGATACATGCAAATAGTGGTTAGCACTTCATAGACTAATGACTATCAACGTTTAATATACATGAGCATGAACATCAGTAATTATTGATGAAGTCAATGATTGCAAAAATGACTATGGATGGTAATATTACTTCTCAATAAACACTGGAAATGATATAACATTCAATGTATATAATCAACCTTTTTAATTAACGCCATGCATCAAATGTCATTAAATGCTCATTTAAGACAAGATTTCTACGTCAAGCTTACTAGAAGTGACGTCAGCCTTGTTCTAGGGTTAGTTCTATAGACAAAGAGCTCAACGTTTTGCAAATAGGCCAATGAAAATTATCAACACATCAATGTCTATTATCAGATGACTAAGCTACAACGTTTTTTATCAACCCAAAGTTCATACTCGGCATGATGTCATCATCAAATTAGGGTTAGTGAGACGTTAGGGTTTCAATTTTAAAGGTTTTGAAAGAGTTTTTTTGGCACAATAAACTCAACGTTGGAGATTTAGATCAGTGCCTTAGGGTGTTATCGAGTCAAAGGGCAAAGTCTCGGGAGAATCTAAATTCAAGGACAAGAGAGTTAGGATCTATGGTGTTGCAATGGCAGGGCCCTAGAGTCAAAACCCTAAGGGGAGGAGGCTCATTCTGGTGTTACTTAAGCAAGGCCTCATGCTCCTCCCTCTTTCCTTAAAAAATCATTGGCAAAACAACTAGCTTCAAAACATAAATCTAAGGGTGAAAAGTGGTGCAAGAGCAAGGCCCTTCAAACCCTAAAAGTCAAAACCCTAGGTGTAAAATTAATTAGGCCTAGGAAGTATTCTTTCTTCAACTTATGTTCAGAAGCTAACTCAGAAAAAAGGGAACTAGTGTAGCAATGACTAGGTTATATTCTCCTTAATCAATGGCTAAAACAAGTTTTCTATCATGGGGACATATAGCAAGGACCTACTTGTGTGCTTGCTACCTAGGGTTTCAATGATTAAGAAAAATAATAACAATGTAACAATAAATGCAAGAGATTTAACCTACAACCATTCATTTAAGAAGTTTTGCATGATAATTACACTTACAAATCATGAAGAGATTATCAAACCCTAGTTGTAAACCTTCCAAATGATAGAAAACACGATAAAAATGCCAAAGATGATCCTCCACAAGAGTTGTGCCTCACTTCCAAGAGAAAAAATCCGAAGACAAAGACTAAAAATGATTCTCTCACAAGAGAGTGAGTTGTGTTATCTAAAAATGAGAGGCAACGTCCTCTATTTATATCATCCTAATGACCTTTAATTAGAAAATAGGTCATTTAAAACAACTGACAAGGCTGACCAACAATATTACACTGTTTTTTACACTAAATGCTAAAAATGTCACAATATGAGCTCAAAAAGGAGACGTCAAGGCCCTTAGAGGGAGACGTTGGCCCTTTTTGGGCAAGATCAACATCCAGGAAGCAAAACGTTGGCCCTTCTAGGGCTCCTGCAAGATGCCACACATGCCAAATGATCCCATCACACTGCCACATGCTCCAGAAAACGTGTCCTGGATAGGGACGTCCTTCTTTATCGTGCAACGGCTCATCACAGTGTTGTCATGCCTCTGCCATCCCATCAACCATTTGATGGGATCTTCAGCCCCATGGAGGTCCGAGCTAATCATATCCCCATGTGTATCGGTCCTCTGGCACTTGTCCGTCGGGTATGGTCCTGCACATCAAAGACTACGTCCTCCATGGGATCATCAGTCCTTGGGATCATAGCAATGTCAATCATATTTCATTATTAAATTTGTCAAATACATGCATGAAATCCCTAGCACATCATCTAAGAGCTCAAATACATTACACATATCTACTATACAAAGCTGAAGAAAACCGACAGAATAACCTATTGGGCTGATACCAACAAGAGAAGGAAAGTTTCCTCAGAGGATCATTCAAGAGATGTTTTATGAGGTGATATGGTCTAGGGAGGTCCAGTCATAGTAATACCAAGGAAAGGTGTTGTATTTGGGTGCCTTTGTAGGAGGCGATATGTACCCGTCATGGATGCATTTTTTTTTTCAATCACCTTTATTTCCTTTATTTTTCATTTATTCATTTCTTTCTTTTTTACTTCAAGGTCTGACCAGAGGACACTGCCTTGGCATGGTGACCAGAGCTGACAGTGTTACCCACTGGTAATTTCACATAAGTGATAAGGCTGGCTCATGATGAGACCCCCTTTCGCTTGGCCATGCAACCAAAGGTCATTGCCTTGGCGTGGTGACCAGATGATGGCAATGCCATACTGCTAGGTACCTATGAACATAATGGGTCGGCTCGTGATGAGACCTCCCATCCTCTTGGTTAGGTCTTCTTTATTATTTTTCTTAGGGTCCCTTTTGTTTCTTATCGAGAGGCCTTTTATTGCCTTCTCAGGGATCCCTGGGAGAAGCATCTCTAGGTTTCGTTTCTTATGGATTTTATCTTTTACCATCTACTTTTACCCCCTGGGCCTTTAGCCCCTTCTTCCTACAAGACAAAGTGTAACCCCAAAGGTCATCCTAATGTTCGGACTAGAGGAATGGGATGGATGAATGGGAGATAAGATGTAAAATGATATAATGGTGGGAGCGGACGATGGCTCTGCAAATCCTCTTTGGTGGCTAACCAAAACCCATTTATACAAGGTTGCTAAGTCACCCCATTAATTCACCCCAACAATGGTCAAGTGGATTAGTGTAAGATCCAAGCAGTCATTAAAAATGAAAGGAACCTAATGCATATATAAGAAGGTTATAACAATCAAACATGACAGATACCATGATACCGTGGACCAATTACCTCATGGAGCAAGAGTCCTTTCTGATACAAGTCCAAGCCGATGGTGATGGAAGTTGTTGCTGCTGACAGGACAAGTCTAGCAAAGAAGAAGAAGAATGGGCCCTCCAAATCCATGCTCAGGTCAATCCTGCTCTCGGTACTTCATGTCTAGGACCTATGGGCCTTGAGACATGATCTCCTAGTCATCCCTAGATATCGGGGATAATAGGAACGTAGAGTCCGACAACTCAAGAATCGTCTAGTAGACTAGGTTAAGGTCCAATGGGACAAGTATAGTCGAGGATCTACTACCTGGGAAGATGATGAAACACTACGACGAGACTATCCCTCACGTTTTTTACCACCTCGAGAACATGTTTCTCGGAGGAGGGGTGTATGTAACACCACCTTTTGAATTAGACAACCAGGATTACCTGAGGCCTATATACTTTACTTTCTACTCACAGTGAAACTATTAAATGATACACTTAAACTTTTAAGATGTATCAACCTTTATGAATGTTTAAATATATTCAGATAATGATGGATATGATGCGATATATTGTGAGAATGTAAATTTTATGAATGTCTAAATGTTATTGATGATGATGGATATAATGCGATCTACACCGTGAATGTAAATTTTATGAATGTTTAAATGTTATTGATGATGATGTATATGATACGACATATTGAGAGAATGCAAATTCTATGAATGTTTAAATGTTATTGATGATGTTCGATATGATGCAATCTATTTGGTAAATGAGAATTTTATGAATGGGTGTCGAAATTGAACTATGGGATATTATAAGATCTATTTCTAACTTGAAAACTTTGATGTTAAGTTGTTGGTAAACGGATACCGAATTGAAATGATGATTGCCTGCAATTACATGATGATAATGCATAGAAATGTATGAGTTTGTTTTACAGACTAATCTGTAGGTTATGGGCTTTGAAATAGCCAAGGGATAATGATGATGAATGTGGATATCATGACCACTAGATGAGAAACATTATGGTATGAATATTTGTATGTGAAATTATATTGGTTTGGATGCATTGCTATGATATGTGGACCAGTGCAATATTTCAGGTCATGAGACTGCCCAAAATCGAATAAACGATGTCAAAACTCCCAGCAACACGGTGCCACTGTATATTCCATTGTAGGGTGTGGACCCTAGTTATGATTGGGAGAGGTGGAGGCATTTCCCACCATGTATCCTCCAAAACCTGAAGTCATGGGAGGACGGTGTTAGCTCACGCTCCCCAAGACGTGTGATTATGACTGTCAGTTTCCTTGCAAGATACCAGATATATAAAATATGCAAAACAGAAATAAAATGCTAGAAATGGCAAAATAACAGTAAAATATCCAACATAATCTTCACAATACACAGAAATGATATACAAAATAGCAATAGAAAAAGAACTTTGATTCAGAAAGCAATGTTCATAGGCCTCTTCAAGGGGGTAACCTCCAGTCGAGCAACACTCTGTTACAATAATATCCAAGCTAGGGTTCTCATACCCTCACCCCTTATTTATACTAAATATGTCTATTAAGAGAAGCATCTAGAGGAAGATCCTTCTAGAAGCGAAAGCTTCTATTAGGTATTATTACATCCACCTTATTTTATTTTATTGAAAGGCCTTATTAATATTGACCTTTATTACATTTGAATACATTGATCTACCTATGTGCGGGTTAGGACCTTAACATGTCCGCCCCCTTAAAAACAACCTTGTCCTCAAGGCTTGAGATGTGGAAACTGCTGCAGAATGGTAGCTGGTTCCCAAGTGGCATCTGCTGGAGTCATGTCTTTCCACTGTACTATCACTTCCTTGATGGTTATCTGACACTCACGCTGGTCCAAAACTGCTTCTGGCTGTAGCCAAATGGATCCTTCTTCAACTAACTCTGGAAGGTTGCTTTGAATTTGGCACCTGGTTCCAATCATGTTCTTCAAGCATGAAACATGAAAAATAGGATGTAGCTTCGACTGACTGGGAAGAGCTAACTGATATGTGACTTGTCCCACACGCTTGAGAACTGTGTAAGGTCCATAGAATTTGGGTTCTAGCTTCTGACAATGCTCGGCCTTGAGGGAAGTTTGCTTATATGGTTGTAATCTCAGAAACACCTGATCCCCTTCTACAAATTGATGTTCAGAGCAACCTTGATCTGCTTGCTACATCATTCTATTATGTGCCATGACAAAGTTCTCTTTAAGGGTACAAAGGATGTCCTCTCAAACTGTAAGTGTTTGGTCAACTGCCTGGACCTTCGAGGTACCCGATAAGTATGAGAGAACTGAAGGTGGCTTTTGTCCATATACTGCTTCAAAAGGAGTCATGCGAGTGGATGTATGGTATGTAGTGTTGTACCACCATTTGGCGAGGGGTAACCATTGAGCCCACTGGTGTTGTTTTTCAGAGGCAAAGCACCTCAGATATGTTTCCAAACACTTGTTGACAACTTCCATTTGACCATACGTTTGGGGATGATAAGCTGAGCTGAGATGAAATTGTGTGCCTTGTAGCTTAAATAATTCTTGCCAAAAATTGCTTGTGAAAGTTGGGTCTCGATCGGAAACAATAGAGTGTGGCATGCCATGAAGCTTGAAGACCTGGTCCATGAAAATTTGAGCCACCGTGGATGCAGTAAATGGGTGGGGAAGAGTGAAAAAATGAGCATACTTTGAGAGGCGATCCACCACCACCATTATGACTGATTTATTCCCCGATTTGGGTAAGCCTATAATAAAGTCCATAGAGATATCCTTCCAAATAGCAGGGGGAATTGGAAGCGGTTGGAGGGTGCCTGGAGATTTGACTGTTTCTCCCTTGTTGCATTGACACACCTCACATTCAACGACAAACTTACAGATGTCCTATTTCATACCATCCCAGAAAAAGAGTGTTTGTCTCGGTCATATGTTTTGGTGAACCCTGAGTGCCCCGATGTGGGTGTAGCATGAAGCTCAGAAAGCACCGTGGATTTGAGCTTGGATTGTTTACTTAAATACAAGAGACCTTTGTATCGAAGCTCATCCTAGATCCAGGAGTACCTTAGGGGATCCGGAGCCTTGTTCTGCAGTTGCTAGATCAGATGTGAACTTTTGGGATCTTGAAGCCATTCCTGGCGCACAGCTTGGATCCAATCAGGTACAATGAAGGAAAGATAAAAAATGGATCCTTCGTCTTCATATTTTCGGGACAGTGCATCCGCCACGAAATTGTCTTTTCCTTTCTTGTAAATGATCTCATAATCATATCCAAATAGCTTAGTCACCCATTTTTTTTGTTCCTGGGAGGAAATGCGTTGTTCCATAAAGTACTTGAGGCTTTGATGGTCTGTCTTAATTTGGAAGCGTTGCCCCAAGAGATACGGATGCCAGAACTCAACGGCATGCAGAATCGCCAACATTTCTTTTTCATAAATGGGTTTGCCCAGATTCTTTTCAGACAGTTGCTTGCTAGTGAAGGCCAAAGGTCAACCCTCTTGCATAAGGACAACACCAATTCCTTTCCCTGAGGCGTCACATTCCAACACAAAAGTCTTTGTGAAGTCGGGAAGGGCCAAAACCGGAGTGGTACACATGGTCATCTTCAAGGTTTGAAAATCTTGAGCAACTGTTGGAGTCCAAGTGAAAGAGTTCTTTTTTAGGAGAGCCGCGAGAGGTGTTGCAATCTTTCCATAGTTCTTAACGAACTTGTGATAATACCCTGCGAGGCCCAAAAATCCGCACAAGATTTTGAGAGTCTTTGGGTACGGCCAGTCTTGCATAGCTTCAATCTTTCTCGAGTCCACCCTGACGCCATCCTTTCCCACCAGATGACCCAAGTATTCTACTTCGGAGGCACCAAAAGCACATTTGGACTGTTTCAGGAAAAGTTGGTGCTGAGAGAGTAGGTGGAGAACTTGATCCACATGATTAAGATGGTTTGTCCAGGTTTTGTTATATATGAGGATATCATTAAAGAAAACTAAGACAAAATGAAGGAGAAAAGGGAGGAAGACATGGTTCATGAGGCTCTGGAAGGTGGAGGGGGCGTTACACAAGCCAAAGGGCATGACCAAAACTTCATAGTGGCCCTCATGAGTGCGAAAGGTCATCTTGGGAATGTCAGCCTCTTTCATACGTATATGGTGATATCCTGAGCGAAGATCATGTTTGGTAAAGAATTGGGCGCCACTCAATTCATCCAAAAGGTCATCAATGACAGGAATGGGAAATTTGTCTTTGATGGTTAGTTTGTTGAGAGCATGGAAGTTAGGACACATTCTCCAAGAACCTTCTTTCTTCAGTACCATGACGACCGGAGAGGAGTAAGGGCTCGTACAAGGACGGATGACTACGGCAGTAAGGAGTTCCTGGACCATTTTTTCAACTTTATTTTTTTGTGCAAAGGGGTGGCGATATGGACGTATATTGGGGGGAAGGCTTCCTGGGACAAGGGGAATGGAATGATCATGGACACCACGGGAAGGAGGGAGTCCTTGGGGAGTGGAAAATAATGTTTGATGTTTAGAAAGGAGGGCTTGGAGGTCTTGGGGCATTGTTGGTGTCTCTGTGGCTTGTATGGCATGGAGTTGGGAAATGACACCAGAATGACCTTTTTTGAGGGGTTTTTCCATGCGATGAGAACTGATGATATCAGGTGAACCAACAGTGATGCCTTGAAATTTATAATGGTGGCCTCCTTGGTCGAATTGCATGGTTAAGTTCTGAAAATCCATGAGAATGGGACCCAAAGTCCTTAGCCATTCTGCACCCAACACAATGTCGCAACCACCCATGTCAATAGAAAACATATGGGATTTGAGGTGGTAGTCACCTATTTGGAGACGCACATTTTCACAGTGCTCGCCACATTTCATAGAACCACCATTGGCAATCATGATTTGGAAATTGTTGACAACATGGATGTAGCAATGGGTTTCTTGGGAAATGCGGCGATGAATAAAATTATGGGTGTTGCCACTATCAACCAGAATCATGACCTTTAGTTGCTTGATGTAACCAATTAACTTGAGGGTTTGGGGGCAGAGAAGCTGGTGAGAGCATTGAGAGAAATGATTGGTTCTACTTCGGGAGGGTCGGAGGGAGGGTTTATGTCAGATATTTCTGGTGACTCGGGCACAGGGGGAGTGTCAACATCTTCTTCTTGAATATCCTCAGAGATGGCCATAAAGAGCTTTTGTTCCTTACATTTGTGGCCTGGGAAATATTTGTCATCACAATTATAACAGAGGCCTTTGAGTTGGCGTTCAGCCATTTCATCCCTGGTCAATTTTTGGATTTTTAATGGGGCGGAGGGAGTAGTGGGGTTTACTGGTTTACGACGCGGGATAAAGGAAGGCTTACGGTTTTGAGAGGAAACAATTTGTTGTGATTCTTTATCTTTTTTGGTGGCCTCCACCCAAGTCGTAGGTCGATCCATGAGGACATGGGCCCTAATCTCCTCCTTGAGGCCACTAATAAAACACTCTCGAAAGAAAGCATCAGTCATGCCCTCTGTTCGAAAAGCCAGATGCTCAAATGCAGCTATGAAGTCTTCGATTGTTCCTGATTGATTCAATTTTTTCAAATGGCCCAAATGGTTGGTGTCAGTGTCAAAGCGTTCATAAAGCTCAGCGATAAATTGGGTCCAAGCAATATAACCTTGACGAAAAGTTCTTCTCCATTGCCACCATTGCCAACGTTCTTGATCTAGATGGAGAACACCATACCGGAGTGTTGAAAATACTAAAACAACTGAGAGGGGGGGTGAATTAGTTGTTTATGATCTTAAACAATTGTATACCTTTTAAATAATATTAATCTTCCTTCAAGTGATCATCAACAATATACAACATATGGACAGTAAAAGTGAAGACCATCAGTCACACATAAAGTACACACAGAGACAGATTTTCATGAGGAAACCCATAAAGGGAGAAAACCTCTTCTTCTTTGAAATGATAGGCAGTGTTTTTCAGTTATGTACATCATTTACAATTGAGCACCAACTCAATGTGAGGCTGCTACCTCTTTTTTACAAGCTGCAACTTGTTTTAGAGAACCAACTCTCTGGTTTCTCTAGCACCCACTAGAAGGAAGCACCGACTCCCTGAATATTCTCGCACCAATTGGATGGAAGCAACAACTTCTAGTTACACAGGCTCCAACCTGTATAACAGAGAACACTTGTTCTCCCTAGCACCACCCTACCACCCTGGTTTCTCTGGCTGCAACCAGATGGAAGCTACAACTTCCTGTGTTCAAGCTCCCACTTGAACCTCTGAGGACAGTAGTCCTCCCGAGCACCTCCCAACCTCCCTAAAACATAAATGGTCAAATAAACATTCAAATTTATAGATAAGTCTGTTCTTACCAATCTTTCTTTGTTCTGTAAATATGGTCTTCAACACACTGTTCTGCTGCTCTTCTCTTTCTCTGTCTGTTCAGTAGGTATACTTTGCATCAATTTGTTCTCTCATTCTTCTCTACTTTTTCTCTTTCTGTCATTCTGCTATGGTTCTTCTCTTTCTGTCCTTCTCCTCTGATTTTACTCTTTCATTGTACATATGCTCAATCTCCTCCTGCGCATCCTCTTCTTCTCTGTTCTTACAGTTTCATATTTTTTCACTTGCAGAACCATCAGCCCGACATAGTCTGTTTTATCTTCTTTTATACACTCTAACATGACGGTTCAACTTCCCAACTCCTTAGGAAAAAAGACAACAACTGTCTAAGCACCTGAAACGCCAACTGAAACGCTAACTGATTTGCAATCATGAGTCTGTTTTGCTAACAGATTCCAAACTCAGGAGTTAATCTGTGAGAGAGAATAGTAACCCTCCGATCAATACTTGATCGAACAGTTCATATCCAATCGAGATTTCACATATTGCGATATCGACATTCTTAGCGTTCATAGTTTTTTTCACTTACAAATCCCGATCCCCGAAACTCCGTGAAGAAGTCAGATCGACGGTCCAGATCATTTCTTGGTCTGACGGTTCAGATTCAATAGCGATTTCACATATCGTGAATTGTTGCATTGTGTTATTTGCCTCTTGAATTCACGATCTCCAAAACTCCGATAAGAAGTCAGATTGACGGTCCAGATCATTTCTTGGTCTGACAGGTCAGATTCAATCGCAATTTCGCATATCGCAAATTGTTGCATTTTGTTCTTTGCCTGTTGAATTCGCGATCCCTAAAACTCCGATAAGAAGTTAAATCAACGGTCCATATCTGATTTCTATTCCGCGACTGCGATTAAATCACGAAATCACATATCGCGATTTCGAGGTTCTTGTTGTCAAGTGTTTTTGTCACTTCAAAGTCCCGATTCATGAAACTCCAATAAGGAGTTAAATCAATGGTCCAGATCACTTCTTGGTTCAATCGCTGTGATTGAATAGCGATATCGCATATCGCGAAATCGGGGTTCTTGATGTCAAGTGTTCTTGTCAGTTCAAAGTCCCGATCCTCGATACTGACTGGAATTAATGGTCCATATCAAAGCTTGATCTGACGGCTCAGATTTCATCGTGATTTTGGATATTGTGATTACGCCCACTTCTCCTTGTACTTTAAAGAGCGTGCAGGCTATCCTTGATCCGATGATGGTCGGGTCTTGCACTTGGATCTAATGACTGAGATCTGTCCTCCTCTTCAGTGTGCTCGTCTTCTCTTCATTCAGATCTGGCGACCCTCGTTCTTTCGGGAAATTTGAATGGGATCCAATAGTCACTCACTCTTCTCCTCCCAATTATTGTTGCGCTTCTATTCATTTTTTTTGTACTTCAATCCATCACCACAACCACAACTGTACTTGCCATCAATGACAAGTATACACTGCCTGTAAATATGCTAACATTCCTCTGTACATTCTTCATGCCATTCGTTGTCTATTACATATTTACCAACACGGAGTTTGGCTAAGTCATCTATAATGTTGTAGAGAGATAAATAATGTTCCATTTGTGTGAGCCAACCAGTGAGGTTTGAGCCATCAAATTTGGTTACATCCACCCGCGGAAGGCGTATGTCCCTTTGAAAGTGATGGGGTTCAAAGGAATGGGAAGAAGTTTCACCTTCAGTCTTTTTATGTGCATCAGGAAAATATTCATCGGTAGGGATTTTGAGTTTGGTGCAGAGTGATGCAAAGACAGATTCAAGCTAGGTGGTCAGTTCATGTTTGACTTCTGCCATTGCGGACTGCACGACTACATTTACGGATGCATTTATGGAGGCATCACGGGAGGCAATAGTAGCACTGAGTTGTTGCACTTCTTGTTGGGTCTCAAGGAAACCATATTGCAAGGTGTTGAAGCAAGACTCTAGTTCTTGGCTACGGGTATGGGCCATGATGATGGGTGAACTGGAAAGGGAGCGGGCGGGGTCAAAAATTTTTGCAGAAAAATGATATGGATGAATGTGATAAGGGAGAAGAGATGAGTCTAATGGAATAGGTCTCAAATAATGGTGAAACATTTTCCATATGTTTTTATTTTTTACAGTTGCGGGGTTATACTTTGGTCTGAAGAATGCTGCAGTGCTGAAATCCCCAAATTTTGAACCAGAGAGTATTTATTTAGCAACGTGAACACAAATGTGCGTCAATAGATCTCATCGGTTTAATTTGTTTATGTTGTTGTTTATGTTCCCCAAGGGTTAGGTATTCAAGGGTTCTACAGAAAAGGGTGTGCCCTGTTCTATAGCTCTCTGATATATGTGCGGGGTCCAACAGTAGTACTCGGACCAATATCTCATGGCACTAATTAAGGAGGATAGACCGTACCCTTAGTCGTACTACCCGACTACCCAGGTACTATAGAGTATCTTCCCGAGTGTTGTTCTCGGTGACACTATAGCAGTTCAGCAACTGATAGGTTTATCTAAAGAGGGCTTCAGGAAATCTAGGCCGATCCGTACACAGGTGATGTCTGATGCGCTACCACTCGAAGGGGTACCAACAAGGGTTACAAGGGTGGCTAACATATGTGCCCTTAAGAACCACTTGTATTTCCTGCGTGTATGAATCCCTCAGACATAGGTTTATGCATGTAACGACAGATCTTTGTGGCTTAAAGACGTCGGAATACGTCTCTACCCTGAAAAAAAAATACCCACAATTTCTGCCAAGGAAAGTGATCTGATACCACTTGCAAGATACCATATATATAAAATATGCAGAACAGAAATAAAATGCTAGAAATGGAAGAATAACAGTAAAATATCCAGCATAATCTTCACAATACACATAAATGATATACGAAATAACAATAGAAAAAGAACTTTGATTCATAAAGCAATGTTCACAGGCCTGTTCGAGGGGGCAACCTCCAGTCAAGCAACGCTCTGTTACAATAATCTCCAAGCTAGGGTTCTCATACCCTCGCCCCTTATTTATACTAAATATGTCTATTAAGAGAAGCATCTAGAGGAAGATCCTTCTAGAAGCGGAAGCTTCTATTAGGTCTTCTTACATCCGCCTTATTCTATTTTATTGAAATTCCTTATTAATATTGACCTTTATTACATCTGAATACATTGATCTACCTATGTGCGGGTTAGGACCTTAACATTCCTATTGGGGAAGCTTGGTCGAGATAGTGACACTTCCACTTATGGGTTCTATTTGGATTTAGGTCAATATAGTTGATGCTCCAAGATAGTCCAGCAGAGGAAGGATAGGAATGAAGATGGAAGTAAGTTAGGGAGGAAGGATGAGTAGAAATAGTTGAGAAAGTATGGAGATTTCTCTGATGGTGGAATTTAATGTTTTCCCTTCTAAAAAGAAAATGTGTATATATGAATATTCATAATTACATAACTAAACCACCATTGTCTACATAAAATTGTTGAACTAGATAATTGTAATTAAAGGATATCGCAAACATTTGATTGGTTTATTGTCTTTTATAAAAGACTAGTCTTGTTGATTGGATTGGATGCATACATAAATTACTAAAGGGTGATAGTTATTGATTATTATTACATGCACGAGACTTGTATGTACTAGCTACACACGCATTTCTTGTACATGTACACTAGTATGTATGAGTTTTCTTGGCTTACTTACTAATAGTGTCGGTTAATTGTTATGAATGTGTGAACCATGTTTCTTTTCCTTTGTACCATGAGATACCTTAACTTCGGGATGAAGTTTCCTGAAGGGTGGGTGTATGTAACAACTCTAGTTAAAAGTTGCATAGGGATTATTAAGTATAATTAATTAGATTATTAATTGTCCTCATATGGTTTTAGTTAAACAATGATTAGTATCAATAATATTAATTAATTAAATTATTTATTAATTAAATTGTTATAACTGTTGATTGATTAATTAATTAATTAACACATTCAATGATTTAGGTAAAGCATTAAGGGGTTTAATAACTTTAGTTTAATACCTTATGAAACTTTATGTAAAGGAAGGGATAAGATAATAAAGGAGGGGATAAGGTATTAATGGGGAGGATAAGGTAATTAATGAAGGGGAGGAGAGTCAGTGAAGGGGGGATATGACGGGAAGAGTCCTACGGGAAAGGGGGGACTATTTTGGGGGAAGGAATCATTTTGGGAGGAGGGTAATTCTGTGGCATACATTTCTATGATATATTTTCTGTGGAATATCTCTGGTGTGGGGAGTTTGGTTTTGGGGGTTTTTGGTGAACCATTGCAGGGGGCACCGGGTTGCTGGGGGCTTGGGGCACGGGGGCCAGGATTCCTTTTCGTATCCTAGAGATAGGGAGCGAGACAGGCTGCTCCTAGCTGGCTGGGTGGTTAGTCAGTTTGGGCAGGGGTTGCTCAAGTAGCAAGCTGGGCAAGGTAGCAGGGAGGACAATCAGACAAGAGGGAGTTTAGCATCAGAAGGAGGTATTTTAATTATGAGTTTGCTGAGTTATATTCATGTTGTGGATAAATTTTAATTTCTGCTGAATAATTATGCTTATATGATGGTGAATGAATTATTTATGCATTGAGAAATGAATTATATTTTTAATTGTATGAATTATTTTGATTAATTAGGTCTCTACATCTAAACATTGTGATATGGTTTCCCTAACCTAGCCATGCAATCATGAGCAATGGGTGAGTGAGATCCCATTTGAAAATGAAAAAGATTGGGATGAGGTTTGATTTAGGTCTAAATATCCAGACTTTTGCTCCTTCTATGGTATTATATTAGATTACCAAATGGAGGTAATTAGAATAAAGTTGGTTGAAGCTGAAAGGGTGAGAAAATAAGAACAAGAAGAGTTGAATAATCTAGGTTAAAAGAAGAGGCAGAGCTAAGAGCAAGGGTCAAATTACCAAATGGAGGTAATTAGGAAATAGTTGGTTGAGGCTAAAAGGGAGAGGAAATAAGAACACAAAAAACAAAGAAGAGTTGAAGAGGCTAGGTTAAAAGAATAGGTAGAGATAAGAGCAAGGGTAGAACAAAAGAAAAGGTAGAAGTAGGAAGAATAACTAAGGAAAAATACATAAAAGGAAATAAGAATAAGAGAAGATGAAGAAGAAAAGTTGTTAGAAGAAATGCCAAGAATTGCAACCGAGTCTCCAGAGAAAGATATGAAGGACTTAGAAGAAACAAATTTAATTGAAGCATAAGAGAAGAAGAAAAAAGAAGAACAAATATTGAAAACTGAAAATGAAATAAAATAAAAAGAGAACCTAGAAGAAATATAATAGACAAAGTAAGAAAAGGAAGAGAAGAAAAAGAAAGAGGAGGAAAAGTCTTAACATGAAGTAGTTGACCACAGAAAATATCAAGAAAACACTACTACTGGTATACACCAATAATGTAGTCATGGAGAAAAAAAAATAGAGAAATCTACATAACTATGACCACAAAAACAAACAACACCCTCTCCCAATAGCTTCATAGATTTGACCATGGAGGATGTTTTTATCCCTAAACTAGGCACAAACAAAGGAAAAGAAACTACTGTGGAGCAAGTAATCACTCCAAGGTGTTTAAAAAAATTATATCATTGGGAGATCAACCAACCCTTGATCCTTTCAAAGCGGTTGTATACCTATAAATTATTACCTACAACATAAGGAATCATGCCATTGTCAAATAACCCTAGAAAAGGAAGAAAGTGCACCTGGATAATTCTATCATGTGTACCCGTAATGAGCGAATGATTGATACAAAATGAGCTAGACTTAGTGATTTCATATCAACTTGGTTGGATATATATCATGCCATCATGGATAAAACCAGGGTGGTAGTAGAAGAGATTCAAATCCTTGGAAGGCATATTGCATTACTGGAAAATTAAGTATTAGAAAACTTCACAAGGATTTGTAAGAAATTTTATTGAAGAAGTACTGGAGGAGAAAAACATTGATGTCCAAATTAAGAAATATTTTATCTCCAAGGTGTTCAATCTATAGTAATTGAGTATGAATTTTTACATATTATATAAATAAAAGTTAATTTGGAAGGAGAAGGATGGAAAAGCTAAGGATCAATTGAAGTTTACTAAGCAAATCCAGAAGAACATGGGGAATGAAGAACATAATATCAAGTTGTTGAGAAAAATTGAGTTGTATGAACTAGAATATGATACTAAATACCAAGGAAGAATCACACATGAATTCCGAAAACAAGTTGAGGAGGAGTGACTTGCTTGCATTGAAATATGAGAATTGATTGAAGACTCCACATCTCAATGTAAACTTCATTGTTTTGGTCCTCTGGAAGGTTTCCTTCCAGTTTCACATGTTTTGAATTAATTTGAAGAAGATATTCAAAAACATGAGAATGATATAAGAGGCATCTCTTCCTTGGAGCATGACGATCTTCACAAAATTTTGAATTCTGAAGTTTGTAACACAACTCAAATGAAGTGTACATTTCCCAATATGGAAAAGAAAATTTAAATATTTGAACTCAATCTTCCTATTATGAGAATGCCTAGGGAGCACCATGTATTTCCTCATTTAACATTATGTAATGATTTCTTTTCTAAATGGTAGATGCATGACCAATAAAAGGGAAAAGGCCTAAACCCTAACTCACACGAGAGTTAAGTTTTGAAAATAGTTTGCATAATCAATTTTTTTCATATAAAATTTGTTTGATCTTCCATTTATTCTCTGATCCCCTCATTGTAGCATTTTCCCTAGTTTCTAAAAGGAGGCCATGACTACAACAATAACCATCTAAAACTAGAGGAGGAAGAGAGAAAAAACCAAGGCCACACATTCAAGGAAGAAAATATACCTCCCAAGGAGAGAACACCAGAGGATGCAAGTCTTCAAGGTTCATCTCCACAAGTATACATGTAAATGTCCTATTCATTGGCTTTTAGTATTGCACCAATACACATGTATACTTCTCCATGATTGTATATTTATCTCAATGTTACTAAGAATATTACTCATGAATGCAACTATGTGCTTAAAACATTCTTTGTTTCATTGAATTAATCTGTCTACACTTGTATCTTTTGAAATAAAAGAGAAAATATACATTTACTTAAATAATAAGGGTTTAACAAGTTGCAATGGGACTAGGGTTTTATGAGAGGAGGATAGAGTTTCTGCAGATATAGTGAGGTAGGTGGTATTTTGTTAACATTTGGGTGTAGGCAATCACAAAATTGATGAGTATCTACCATTGGTAGATAACTATGAAGATATGGTGTCAAAATTGTATATTTTCCCCTCCCTCCACATGCCTCGACTAAGGTTTTGGACTATGATGGAGATAGTTTGCATGACATTGTGGAGGATCGCTTTACTTCTTCTACAATATTGTCTCAAATTACAAGAATATATGGAGCTCCTAAGGGTTCACCGACTTCAATTTGTCTGAAGAATGTACAAGTCATTAATCATTTGCAAAGGGAAGTAATTTCTAAGCCAAGATGTCCCTAGGGGGATTTACTCTTGATACTTCTCAAAGATCTTCATCTCATAAAATTATTCCTTTTTCTCATTACCTATATTTGAGTAAGGTGGAAAAGGGATCTTTTGGTAAACTTTATATAAACGAGCTTCAAGGGGGACGAGACCCAACCTCTGGTAGAAGCTCTTCTCAAAAGTGACAGAGGGTTGTAAAATCATGGGGGCCAGGTGTCTATTTTGTTGGTGGGAAAAGATATTATGGTTAATAAAATCTTTGATATGGAGGGCCATGCTTTGGTAGGAAAATTTTATGGCATAATAATGTTAGTTGACTCCCTCTATTCATGGATAAAGTCTTTATGGGGCTCACTCGTAGGATATGTTCTAGTTTTCCATCTTTTATCTAGAGGTTGGATTGGTTTAACTTTTTTCTCAAAGAAGGAATAAAACAAGACCTTGGTGGAGTGATGGCATTATCACTATCATCTATTGTGTGTAAAACCCTAGCATCCACTCTTTGATTCTAGGGAGGATGGGATTTCTAACTATCCCACATGGACAAAGCTCCCTTACTTACCTTTGGAATTATTGGGCTTAGGGTGATGAAGAAATAACCCATTGTGACTTGGGGAATGGTGAAGTAGGTCTTGTATGAGATGGAATAGTGGTGAAAAAATATGCCCAAAACCTAGGTTCAGCATGGATCCCTTTTATTAATTATCAAATACATGCAAAATTTGAGTGTGCAAAGGTTATACTCACCATTCTTTCCCACAGTCTCATGCCTCCTTTCCCTTGACGGACTCAAGCCTCCTTTCTCATCCTGATCTTTCCCTCCTTTCCCTCAACCTCAAATGTACCTCTCGTGCCTCTTTTCCCTCGATAGTAACACCTTAAATAAATCCCGCATTACCAAATCATGTCTCCTCAAATTGTATGGATGCAGGTCCTTGACACTCTCATGACTCCTTTACCTCGACAGTGGTCTTCTGCCTCCTTTCTCAGTATGATCAGTCTCAGATGAACTGGCCCTAGTCGATTAGAGTAAGCAGGAGATGGATGACCTAACCCTCTATTAGAGTAAGTAGGAGATAGGTAGCAACATCTCCTTTCTCTTTCTACTCAGTGTGCTTGGTATCAGATGGACTTGTTTTCTCAGTATTGGTCTCGGTCTACTCAGTCTCAGTTGTCTCAGTCTGCTCGGTCTCGGTCTTCTCGGTCTCACCTTACTAAACCCTGTCTCGGCCTCAAATCGTATGGTGTGTATGGGTGAAGTCAAATTATGTCCCCCCCTTAAAAAAACCTTCCTTAATAATTAAGAAATGTGCCTTACCAAACCCTATCTCCGCCTCAAAGCGTATGGGTGAAATTGAAGGTTATTTCTACATTTTCATATTGAGTAGATTACATATAAAAAAATAAGTAATAATTATTATAATTAAAGGATTTTAGTTTTTCTTTTTAAAATTGTATTAAGAATAGATATATACTTTTTGACTTTTTTATGAAGGGGTAATTTATTTTAGTAATTATCACTATACAAATTATGAAACTTAGGTGGAAACATGGGAAAATAACCCATACATGAACCAATAATTAGTATTAATGTCTAACCAATGTCAAGGGCCCTAAATGACACTTCTTAGGCTCATTCATCATCAACAATACTTAGAAACCACAACACAATTCCTCTCTAGGGGGTCCTTAGCATTAGAGTTGGATAAGGACACCATTAGAAGGTTTTTTTGCAGTAAGGATGGGTAGAGATGCCTTAACCAACACATCACTCATTTCTAAGGCTTCCTTGAAGGCCTCCAATTTTTAGGATATAGGTTCCATGAGTGGGTTTTGTTCCCTATAAATGGGTCTTAACACTTAAAAATGGTTAAGGGGGGAGTAAAGGAATTAAGCCATAATTGAACCTTCTCAAGCTCATGTTCCATGAACAACACCTATACCATCACCTTTTATATTTTTTTCATACTATATACATATGGGTCTCATGGCCTTGATCGTGGTTGTGGTAGGGAAACAAGCCTCAAGCCCTTAACCTGCACATATTTATATCAATCACCATGAACAAGTCCTCAGGTCACCACAAAATACCATGGATGGGTGAAAAAGTTGTCATCAAGAGCCTTGAAAAAGTCCTCAAACCAACATAACATAACTAAATTGGCCTTTAAGAGGGATATAAGAATCATGATTAGGTTTTGTACATTGAAAATGGGTGTAGAGGCATAAACATGGCAAGCTGGAAACAATGGCCTAAAGCCTTAACTAAACCTTCTCGAGCTCGTGAACCACCATTGACAACACCTAAAAAACATGACAGGAGTCCTTTCTAGGGATTCTTTGGCATCCAATTAGTTGAATATGGGTGACATTATGAGGTCTTCTTGATCATCATGGATGGGTCTTAGGTTCATGACTATAGTCCACATCTTGCATTCCAAATGTAGGGTCTATGTTTTGGTTTAAGGACTTGATTGTGGCACATTAGATCAATAATATTAATCTATTATTCCCTAGATTTCTCCCCCGAACCATGGTATGAGACCCACTTGTCATGCAAAAAACCTTCTAATGGAACCCATATCTCACTCTAAGGATATTTATCTCATATATATTTCATGTTTTGTGGTTAATTTTTAGCCTTGTGCATGTCCATTGGTCCCTAGAATATGACATCTAGGTCCTAAATTATTTATATAGAACCACAAAAAAAATTATAAGATGAAATCAATGCAATTTCTATTCCATATCTAGCTCAAGCACCATGAGCAAGTCCTCAGGTCACCACACAAGACCATGGATGGGTGAAAAAGTTGTCATCAAGAGCCTTGAACAAGTCCTCAAACCCACATAACATAACTTAATTGACCTTTAAGAGGGATATGAGGCATCATGATTAGGTTTTATACATTGAAAATGGGTGTAGAGGCATAAACATGGAAAGTTGGAAACAATGGCCTAAATATCTAACCAAACCTTATTGAGCTCATGAACCACCATCGACAACACCTAAAAACCATGAAATGAGTCCTCTCTAGGGAGTCTTTGGCATTCAATTAGTTGAATATGGGTGACATTATGAGGTCTTCTTGATCATCATGGATGGGTCTTAGCTGGTTCATGACTATAGCCCACTTGTATTCCAAAGGTCCACTTTAAATGGTCTATGTTATGGTTTAAGGCCTTGATTGTGGCACATTACATAAATAATATTAATTTATGGAATAATTCCCTATATTTCTGCCTTGAACCATGGTATGAGACCCACCTGTCATGAAAAAAAACTTCTAATGGAACCCATATCCCACTCTAAGGATATTTACCTCCTATAGAGGGCATATTTTGTGGTTAATTTTTAGCCTTCTGCATGGCCATTGGTCCCTGGAATATGACATCTAGAACCTAAATTATTTATATAGAACCACAAAAAAAATCATAAGATGGAAATAATGCAATTTCTATTCCATATCTAACTCAAGCAACATGAACAAGTCCTCAGTTCACCACACAAGACCATGTATGGGTGAACAACCTGTCATCAAGATCCTTGAACAAGTCCTCAAACCAACATAACATAACTTAATTGGCCTTTAAGAGGGATATAGGCTTCATGATTAGGTTTTGTAGATTGAAAATAGGTGTAGAGGCATAAACATGGCAAGTTGGAAACAATGGCCTAAAGTCCTAACTACTAAACCTTCTCGAGCTCATGAACCACCATCGAAAACACCTAAAAACCTTAATCTATCATGATTTTCTAATTGGAAATATGCTTATATGTTTTGAAAAGAGAGGGAGTAAATCCTCATAGATTCAAGGACACAAA
>ML786168.1:320615-346877 GCA_009831015.1 Picea engelmannii | reverse complement strand
AGAGCCCTAACCTCATCATCAAAGTCCACTTTTACAGAACTTAGTTGATTAGTAACCGTATTAAATTCATTTAAATGATCTGCAACAGACCCACCTTCCTACATCTTCATATTAAATAATCTCTTCATTAGAAATACCTTATTGGACGCTGAGGGTTTTTCATAAAATTTGGCCAACGCGTCCATCAAACGCTTCGTTGTCTTTTCTTTCGAGATATTGAAAGCCACCGACACTTCCAGGCTTAGCCGTATCATTCCTAGAGCCTTTCTGTCAAGAATATCCCATTCTTCGTCCTTCATGGCCGCCGACTTCTTTGCTACTCCGGTCAATGGTAGGAATAGATCCTTCTGATATAAATAATCTTCCATCTGCATCATCCATAACTAGTAGTTTTGGCCGTTAAATTTCTCGACCCTAAACTTTCCATCTTCCGACATTTCTCCCACTCGAACCAGGAACCCTCTTTTCCTACGAGTTACCTTACGCTCTGATACCAATTGTTAGAAAAACAGGACCGCAGAGCAATAAAATAAAACAAATGTAGAAACAAAACACAGAAGATACACAATACAAGAGAGACACGTATTTACATGGTTCACCCAGTGTGGGCTACGTCCACCAGAGAAATTTCCAGGTCCTTTCTTTATTATTATCCAGCAAAATGAAGGGATACAACCTACAGCAAAACCCGTTGTAACTTCCTCTTCTTTATCTCATAGTCTCCTCTCTCATAATACAATATTCACCAACATACATAGCTGCAATACATTTCCCTCATAAAAGACGCTTGCCTTCTATGTCAAAAAACCCTAACATAATCTCTATCGTTAGATCTACGACCTTATAATGAACGGTCCAGATTTACAATGAAATTACAATATACTTTTACAAGGCAATTTTTGCTTCGGGGGCTTCGCCCCCGAACCCCTGCTTGCCCCCAGACCTCCCACCTGGGGGGATATCCCCCCCGGACCTCGCAGAGGGGGTACCCCCCCTCTACACTCCCCCGTGTGGAAGAGTGCACATACTTCCGGGGTGTAAATACTTCATGGGGTATAAACATGGCTGAAAGTAAAAGACCTCTAAATCAGGAAGATAACCATGCTCCACAACCAACAGTAGCGTTTGTCTATTACTGTTTTGGGAAGTCAGTGTCTGTGTTCCCAGTTGAATGTGGTGGTCGCACATATCTTCACTGTGTGTGGCTTGTTGGCCAGCATATGTTTGTGTTGAGCCTTGTGATTGCCCGACTGTGTTGGAAACCGAGTTGAAGAGGCAAGTTGTCAGGCCTCTGAGCAACTCTCTCCAGGTGAGAGAGTCTGTTGGGAAGTGGTTTTCTCCCAGAAAGAGTTGTGCACCAGCTATGGAGCTTTGAGAGTTCTTGATCCAACCTGTTACCGAGACCCAGAGAGGGAGGTGAAGCACCGATGGACTGTGATTGTGAAGGTGTATACTCTCAGGTGGAAGAAGCATGTGGGGAATGAGAGTCCCTAAGTAGTGGGCATAAGAAGGCTTCTGGAGAGACTCCTTCCAGTGGCTCTATGTAGTTTTTCTGTAACCTTAGCCTAGTCTAGGATTCCCTTACCTTGGGTGGAGCTTAGTCCCAGCTCGGGGGGGGTGACCCACTACTGAGCGTGATGAGCAGTGAGGTCTAAGGCTAGGAGGTTCATGAAAGGTCTGCATGTGGTTGGTGGAGTTACTATAGTTTCAAAGATAAGTATATGCATGTGTCTTAATTTCAATTAAAATGCATGTCTGTGATGCTAGTAATATTATCATGTATTATGTTGCAGTTATGAATTATTGTTAATTCCATTACTTATGTATGTAGCAGTAGTCTTTTGATTACTCTGTGTTGTTCAATTAAATCTGTTAATTAGATTTAATATGCATCTTATATATATATATATATAGATATATATATATATAGATATATATATATATATATATATATATATATATATATATATATATATATATATATAAGTATAAGTGTTATTCTATGTAGTAGCGTTTCCCGGCAAGTGGGTTGATGGTCAGGGACATTACATATAAGTGTTATTCTATGTAGTAGCGTTTCCCGGCAAGTGGGTTGATGGTCAGGGACATTACACAAGTAGTGCAGGGTAAGGGTCCTTATCTCCCATGATCTCAATGACTTCAAAGTCAGCCACTATCTTTACTCCTGCAACATCTATTACCACATTCTCCAGTCTTCCAATGGGGAAGATACAATATTGGTTTGTCATTCTTAACTGAATTGGGGAATATGTCAGCCTAGGTTTTCCTAAGGCTTCCCAGGTCTTCTTAGGTAGAATGTTGACATTGGCTCCTAGATCCAACATGACATCCTTAATATCAAATTCATCTAACTGGGCTACTAGTCTGAATTATTTTCTAGTTCGTACTTTTCTTAGTTTCACTCTCTGAGTACTCTTCTGAGGAATATTAGCCCTTATTCTTTCTTCTAGGGGTTCTTTGTTCCCTAAAACTAGGTATGGCACATTGCACAACATTTTTGTTAGTTGATCATTCCCTAGAGTGTCAGAGAATAATTGAAACCAAAGTTCAACTAGATTTTTAGGTTGCTCAAATTGTCTTTGTATGACTACAGGGTTTCTGGGTGCATGGGGTGAAGCAAGGACTTGCGCCATATTAGGATAAACAATATATTGTGGGGGTTTCTCTTACATCTCGAGGCTAGGAATATTCTGGAATACTTCTATGGCATATTTCAAGAACATCTTATGTTTTAGAGGGTCGTACCTGTCTTCTTTAGGTGTTGCTTTCTGGATCTGAGCTGGAGTATCATCATCAGTTCCAGTCTTTGATCCTCCTCGAGTAATGATATTAAGGTTAGCCAATCATCCCTTAATGACTCTATTTATTTCTGAACTGATGAGGTTAGTTCCTTGTTGTCATACTCTATCTTCCCGTTTTGCAATTAATTATGGGCAGTCTTTAGTCGCGTTCACGTTGTTTCTGCAATGAGAGCACCATGGCCACCTTAGATGAGGACAGTCTCTATCCATGTGACCTTTCTCATCATAGTTATAACATATGCTTGGCCCTCTTCCCTTGGTTCTTCCTCCTATGAAGTCTCCTCCGGCTCCACCTCCTCGACCTCTTCCTGGTCCCTGAGGGTTTTCATTCACTCTGAATGTTGTTCGGTCTAACCTGTTTGCAAGTGCATCCAACAATCTACATTGATTGGTAGTTTGTGTGGTAGAAGCAGAGAACTCACAGTCTACTGTATTTTGTACTATCGAATATTTCTGCATAATGGGGCATTGTCTTGGCCCATGCCCATGGATTCGACAGATTTCACAATACTCAATTGCTGGTGTTTCTTGGCCTCTTGGAAAATCATGATACTGGGTGGGGTTATGGAATGGTAAGTTCATAGACACTTGCGCAAATCCTCACATGGGTCCTGGTGGGGGTACCATCAGATTCTAAGGAGGTCCCATTCCCCTTATTCGTGGACATTTGTTCACCAGATGTCCTTATGTATAACATCCATTGCACAAAACCTATGGTCATCCTGGTCTAGGTACTGTCATCTCTTGAATCTTTTTTGTAAGCACCGATATATTCCCTTGTAGTTGTGCCAGATTTTCATATGTTGGGGGTCTAGTCACTCTCAGGCTCCCAGGGTATCCTTCCATGGCTTCAATCTTCATCGATTGTTCCAAGGCGTCTGTTAAAGTGGTTATCGGTTGTTTTGTTAGCGGAATCTGAGTCAGAGGCAACAAATCCTAAATGCACCACTCCCTTTGATGTTCTTCGTGGATTAGATGTTCCAACCTCCCTATAGCATATTTGAACTTTTGGTTGTATTCCTAGGTTGATTCACCTTCTCGTTGTTGGATCTTGTGCAACTCAGACAGAGCCTGTTGTTCTAACTGAGGTAGTTTGAACTCTGTTATCAACCTTTTCCATACCTGGCCAAGAGTGAACGCTTGACCTTGCATTCCTGACACTCCTGGATCAATGATATTCATGTACCACTTTAGAGCATGACCTCTCAAGGTAGTCTGGAACTATACCAACTTATTCACATCTGGAGTCCCTTTGGATCTCCAGATTGCTTCACACAAGAACCAGTGTTGCTCAACGTCTTCATCTCCCTTACCCCAAAATTATGGGGATCAGACAATCGAACCTCCCGCATGGCCAACCATTTTCTATCTTGTTGTTCTTATCAATATAAACCCTAACGGTCCTTCTTGTGATCTACCAAGGGATCCCAATATCCTCCCTGTACTCGCACTTCCTGATTGTTATTGACTAACTAATTGTAATGGAACAGAACTAGCATGAAAAGGTAGTATCGAACTTACCACTTGTATAGAAAACACTTGGGTTATGGGTGATTTAGGGCTGGCACCACTAGCTTCGGGGAAGTTTTCTTTGATCTGGGGGGTCTCATTTTCTTCCACCAGAATGATCTTTTCGGCTAGATTCTTGATCTCTCTTGTTATCAAGGCTCAATGTTCCCTTTCTTCTTCAAGATTCATGTCGGCTTCTTCCTCTCTTACGTCTACACCTTCTCCTTCTTGTCCAACCTCCTGGGGACTTCTTTCTCTATGTTCTTCTCTCTCACTTAAACTTTGACTGGCCAGTCTTTCCTGTCTTCTCATCTTCTGTAACTCTTCCATCTGTCTTTCCTCTACTTCTCCTGATCCGTCTTCTTTCCTCAACTTCTCAAACTGTCTTGTTTCTTTCTTGATCTTTCCGCACCACCACTTCTCAACTATGGTGGCTCTCTTCAAGGCTCACTCATCTCTTTAGTCTGTTTCTTTCTATTTTCCCCCCATTTATCAAATAACCCTTCCCCTCTCTCAAGCCATGACTCTACCCCCACCTCGCCCTACCCAAAGCAAGGGTGTTTACACTACCATCTCAGTCGGGGACATAGTCATCATCCCCTCTTCCATCAAGAAAACCTTAATCCATAGGGGTATTTCTCTCAACAGTCTTCCCCTTACGTCTTTCTTGAAAATCACCTCTATGCACGAAAAATATTGGTGGTTCTCGGGTGCAAATTCGATAATATATCCTTGTAATGTGGTATTGACCAAGAAATCAATCACACACATGACTGGACAATCCATCCTCTGAAGTGCTACTATATTTTCATTGTCCCAAGCACAGATCCTCTTGACTCGTTCTTGGAACTCTGGAGCTTTTTGTAGACTCTTTATCTAGTGGAAAAATTCTTCTGAAAACTTAACCCAAAAAATCTCATACTGGTCGCTCGATCTTTTTGAGTAAAATACTGCTTCATGAGTGTCTTCCACCAATTTTCCCCTCAGTTCCACTTCTTTCCATATGAAGGCGTCACAGTTTATTTCCCACAATTGGTCAATATACTAGATCTGTGGTTCCATGGAAGCATTCTCCCTACAGGTTCCCTTTTAACGCAGGTCCCGACAACGGAACCATTTTGTTGGAGCAAGTTTGATCAGACCAGGGTCGTTCTCAGGTTACCAACAAAAGGTACCAAGTATTCTAGTGTTGAGGTTCAATAAGAATATCCTAGTGAAAATTATGCACCTACACTAGGATGGAGCCTCAGGATATTTTTAGGTGGAAGTCTATTTTTAGATGATGAGCAAATTCTATTTATAGATGTATGTCGACTATTATTATCCCTTAATAATAGTTGGACAATAAATATTAGTCTATTCTCGATGAGCACTTTTAAATAGTTAACTGAAGTGGAAAATCAATTAGCTATAGGAAATTCGAGTTCAAAGGTTGACTGGTGGGACATGCAAGTCGAATCAGTTGTAACTGAGTGATTCGAAGTTGTAACAGAGTTATATGTGTAGTTATGTGAGTTGTAAAGTAGTTTAACTCAGTTAAGTGATTTAAGGTCAGTTGTACTAGTTGTAAATGAACTTACACTAGTGAGAGATCAGTGAATTAAGTATTAATTAATTCACAATCAGTGATCTCACATGCAACTGAAGCCTTACCACTGTTAACTACATCCATGTTAGATCCAGTGGAGACCCAGTTGAGATAACAGGTGAAAGGGATAGTTTGACAATCACTTGTGACATTAGTGAGTGCACTCATGCAACCACACACATAGTGGATCTGCCCATGAGGAATGCACAGCCTAGGAAATAGGAATTCATTCATTGCAGGGATTTCCATTAGCAGGGATTGCGCAGAGGAGGCAGGTTGTCTGCAAGTAGTAAATTGGCACATGCATTTGTCAATTTTTGTATGACAGTGTGAGATGATTGTATATTGTATTGAGAGCTCTTGGATTAGATTTTTGTATGATATTGTTTCATTATCAATGATATATACATAATATATGATAGTGGGGTTTGTAGCTTTATGCTTTCCTAGTAAAACATCTTTTTTATGTGCGATTGATCTTTCTTCTTGATATTGTAATTGGCGATCGTGTTTTAAATTTTGCAAGAATATTTGTAGAAGTGATTATGTATTTAACAATGGAATATAATTGTTAGATTAGGAGAATCTAGGCAATACATAATTTGTATTAAAATTTCTACATGGTATCAGAGCACAGGAAATTGCAAAAGATGAGTTTGTGATTGGATAGAATTCAAATTTGTAGAAAGACTTTCTTGGTGCTACAGCTGATTCAAGATCGAAATGGATTTCAATGGCTTGAGGTTAGAGTATGCACTCGAGGGCAGCTCGAACTACATTTATTGGAAGGACAGGATGGAGGCAGTACTCGAAGACAATGGCTTGAAGGAATTCATTGACAAAGATGTTCCTAAGCCAGATGTTGCAGACGCTGCAAATATTGATGCATGGAAAAAGAAAGTGGCAAAGGTGAAAAGGATCATGTTGGAGGGAGTACGAGACCACATTGTCTCAAACCTCCATGGGAAATCCACACCATATGCAATCTGGAAGACTTTGATGGATCTATTCCAAAACAGCAGCGACCATAGGAAATTGGTACTCAAAGATAAACTTAGGAAGATCAATATGGACAAGGGTGACTCCATTCCAAAATATTTCATGAAGTTTGTCCAATGTCGGGATGAGCAGGAGAGTGTGGGAATAACAGTCACTGATGATGATTTGGTGAGCTTGGCTCTCCTAGGACTTCCCAAAAATTGGCATAGTTATCAAGACTTTGTCAATGGAAGGGAAAAATTGCCAAATTGGGAACGACTATGGTCAGATTTGGTGTAGGAGGAGTTTAGGCGAAACAGTAGAGATGGATCTTCATCAAAGCATGATGATGAAGAGGATTGTGCTTTGGCTTCCAAGGCAAGGAAAGGGAAGGGGAATAAATTCCATTAAAAATCTGAGTCTAAAGGCAAGAAGTTGGATTTGTTCAAAGTGAATTGTTTTCACTGACACGAACATGGGCATCTCGCTACTAACTATCCACAGAAAAATAAGAACAAGAAGATTGTTGGAGTTGCAGTTGGTGAGGCCCTTACCTCACAATTTTAAATTTACTTCTCCTTGATCGCATGAATGGCATCAAGTGCATTGGGATCAGTGTGGTATTTGGATAGTGGCGCTTCCTTCCACATGACGGGAGATAAGGATATTTTTAGTGACTTGGAGGAGGGAGATCTCAAAATGCATATAGAGATGGGAGACGATGGATTATACAATGTGACTGACATTGGTACCATTACCTTTCAGAGGGAGTCGGGTAAACCATTTCAATTGAAATATGTTATGCATGTTCCAGGTCTGAAGAAAAGCTTGGTCTCAGTTGCAATGTTGGAGGACAGAGGCTATGATGTTGTTTTAAACGATGGAAAATCCTTCCTGCGACATAAAACAACGGTTCAAGCCAAGAAGATAGGGATTCGAGTTAAGAATATATACAAGCTGGAGGTAGATGACTGCACTGCCATGATGGGAAGGGCAGAAAAATTTGTGAGCCAGGATGAGGGTAACTTATGGCACAGGCGATTGGGACATATTCATCATGGAGCCTTGAAAATCATGCAGCAAATATCTACTGGACTTCCAATGGGAAAACTTGCTCAGTTAGATCAATGCAAGGGTTGCACCATGGGGAAGTATGTAAAGTCCACCTTTCATGAAAAGGAGAACCGTGCTTCGGTGATCCTGGAGAGAATTCACACAGACGTGTGTGGACCATTCTCGGTTGCTTCAACAGCAAAACACAAGTATTATGTTATTTTTGTTGATGACTTTTCTCATAAATGTTGGATCTTCTTCATGCAGAAGAAGGATCAAACATTCTAAAATTCGGTGAGTTTAAAGCATTGGTGGAGAAAGATTCGGGGAAGCAAGTGAAGGCTCTGAGGAGAAATAATGGTGGAGAATACATCTCTAATGAATTCAAAGACTTCTATGGCAAAGAAGGAATTCGAAGAGAACTCATAGTGCCTCATAACCTACATCAAAATGGGGTCGCGGAGAGGAAGAACAGGACGATCGTGGGTGCAGCACAAGCGATGTTGCATGATCAAAGCCTACCAATTCATTTGTGGGCGGAAGCATGCAACATTGTGGTTTATGTGAAAAACCATTGTCCTCATAGAGTACTTGGCATGAGTACACCTGAAGAAGCTTTCACTGGTAAGAAACCTGATGTTTCTCATTTTAAGATTTTTGGCGCATCTGTTTATGTGCATGTGACCAAGAACACCAGGAAGAAGCTGGAGCTGACTGGTGAAGTTGGGATATTTGTGGGGTACATAGAAACACCCCATAATTATCGTGTGTATTTTACTAATAGTAAGATGACTATTATGCGACGGGATATAAAATTCGATGAGGGGAAATCCATGTGGTTGTTGCTTGAGAGGGAGATAGACTTTCATGCAGAGGAGGAACTATTGGTTCCCAAAGATGAGTCTCAATATGTGGGTCATCCACATGAGGAGGTTCATGGAGTGCAGGAAGCTACTTATGCAAATACATCCATCAGAAATGGCAGAAAGCGCACCACGGAAGGTGATAGATTGAGACTAGATGTTGCACAGAATGTAGGAGCCCCTACTTCACAGCACAGACAGAGACAGTCTCATGATCGATTTACTGGATACATGTCTCTCATGAGAAAATGTATTGTGACTGAACCATCTTCCTTTCAGGAATCAGTGCAGGATCCCACTTGGGTTGATGCAATGGTGGAGGAGTATGACTCCATTGTCAAAAACAATGCATGGGAAATTGTCCCAAGAACGATTGACAAATCAATGGTAGGTTCGAGATGGATATACAAGGGTAAGATTTTAATCATTGTTCTTTATGTTGATGATTTAATACTGACTGGTGATGAGCAGTGGATACACTAATGTAAGGAGGAACTTTCAAAGGAGTTTGAGATGAAGGATATGAGCCTCCTTCATTATTTCCTTGGATTGAAAATATGGCAGCAAGATGGTGAACTTTTTGTGTCTCAAGGAAAGTATGAAAGGGAGATACTGGGTAAGTTTCACATGGAGGGATACAAACCCATGGATACTCCTCTTCTAGGAAACTGGAAAAAGAGGATGCTACTTCTAGAGAGGTAGTGGATGTTATTGTCTATCGACAGTTAGTGGTTTCGCTAATGTATCTAGTGAACATGAGACCGAACATTTGCTATGTGTTTAACCAGCTGAGTCAAGCGATGGTTAATCCTACCAAGATATTTTGGAAGGTAGGTAAGCATGTCTTGAGATACCTGAGGGGCACATCTAAGTATGGATTATGGTATAGATAGATGAATGAGGTGAAGTTGCATAGCTTCACGGATGCAGATTGAGCGGGCAGCCCAATGGACAGAAAGAGCACATCAGGGGGGATCTTTAGTATCGTATCTACAGTTTTTTCTTGGTATAGCAAGAAACAAAGATGTGTGGCACTCAGTTCAGTGAAATCATAATACATGGCAGCGAGTCAATTTGCATGTGAGGCTATCTGGATGAGAAAGATCTTGGTTGGTTTGTTTGGTTCTCATTTAGATCTGACAGTGATTCATTGTGATAATCATAGTTGCATTAAAATATCGATTAATCATGTGTTTCATGATAGATCTAAGCATATAGATATCTGGTATCATTATATCATATATTGTGTGCAGCGGAAGATCATGTTGCTTCAGTACATTCCTACGAAAGATCAGGATGCAGACATTCTGATGAAGGTGATCACCAGGAGAAAATTCAAATACCATAGAGATAGGATCAGGGTGAAGGATAATACCTTTCTTGTTGAGAGGGAGTGTTGAGATTCAACAAGAAGATCCTATTGAAAATTATGCACCTACACTAGGATGGAGCCTCGGGATATTTTTAGGTGGAAGTTTATTTTTAGATGATGAGCAAATTCTATTTATAGATGTATGTCGACTATTATTATCCCTTAATAATATTTGGACAATAAATATTAGTTTATTCTCAATGAGAACTTGGAAATAGTTAACTGAAGTGGAAAATCAGTTAGCTATAGGAAATTCGAGTTCAAAGGTTGACTAGTGGGACATGCAAGTCGAATTAGTTGTAACTGAGTGATTTGAAGTTGTAACAGATTTATATGTGTATTTATGTGAGTTGTAAAGTAGTTTAACTCAGTTAAGTGAGTTAAGCTCAGTTGTACTAGTTGTAACTGAACTTACATTAGTGAGAGATCAGTGAATTAATTATTAATTAATTCACAATCAGTGATCTCACATGCAACTGAATATTTACCATTGTTAACTACATGCATGTCAGATCCAGTGGAGACCCAGTTGAGATAACAGATGAAAGGGACAGTTTGACTATCAGTTGTGACATTAGTGAGTGCACTCATGCAACCACACACACAGTGGATGTTCCCATGAGGAATGTGTAGCCTAGGCAAGAGGAATTCATTGATTGCAATGATTTCCATTAGCAGGGATTGCGCAAAGGAGGTAGGTTGTCTGGAGGCAATAAATTGGCACATGCATTTGCCAATTTTGTATGACCATGTGAGACAATTGTATATTGTACTAAGAGATCTTGGATTAGATTTTTGTATGAGATTGTTTCATGATCCATGATATATACATAATATATGATAGTGGGGTTTTTAGCTTTATGCTTTCCCAGTAAAACATATGTGTTATGTGTGATTAATCTTTCTTCTTGATATTGCAATTGGTGATCGTGTTTTAAATTCCGCAAGAATATTTGTAGAAGCGATTATGTATTTAACAGTGGCATATAATTGTTAGATCAGGAGAATCCAGGCAATACATAATTTGTATTAAAATTTATACATCTAGAGCATTGGCATTTGCATCTCCTCCGAAGAGAATAAGTCTCACCCGAAGAGTTGTTGAGACAAACAAATAGGGAAGGGTAAGGAAACGACTTAAGAGGATCAACAGAACCTTCAGGACTCATCCTGATCTTGCGCAAGAGACATGAACATATATGAATCTTATGTGTGCAAGAATCAAACCTACTTACATTGCGAACAGTCATTTAAACATAGAACCATCAAGTAGAACTTATAAACCATAAATAAGTACTGTAATTCATAATTAAAACACACAGAGACACATCATATTTTGAAAATTCAGGTCCTTCTTCATATTAGCTTCAAAATCTTTCTTTAATTATAGACTCAAAAATACTTGGTAATGCTCTATACAGAATCTTGACTCTGGACTCATGTCACATAGCTCAAATTCTCAGACTGATACCTCACTTACATTACAGACTTAGGGATTGAATTGACTTGACTGAAAACAACCTCACCAAGAGGGAAAATATCGGACTGATCTTAATCACAATCCAGCCGAATCACTAGCTAGCTAACCAAGCTACACACAACCAACCAACCAACCAACTAAAATCCCAACCCTTTTACAATCATGTACATCCCTATATATAGAGAGGTTGTGTCTTCTGTCTCGGCTTGCACGCTTCCTTGTTTTGTTGCAACCGTTTGTTACTTAGTTGGCATTGCGTTGTCTTTTGCAACTGCTTTCTATTGCTCTTTCTTGCTCTGTTGTCCATCTTCTTTTGAAGCTTGCGCAACTCATGCTCAATCAAAACTTGCACTATTCCTTATCCCAAAAATGAAGGGCCCAACATTGGCTGTAGTATAGAGAGAATTCATACATACATGAGTTGCAGTATATATAGGTCATGTACCTGTTTGTATTTGTTCATATAGATTGACTTCTGGTATAGGATTGATTACAACCTTTTGGTACAGGTTGGTTACAGGTTGTTGGTATAGATTGGTACAAGTTTAGAGTGATATATATCACAATGACAATGTGGCAGTGGTTTCATCATTTGACACTTATATTTCAAGGTAGTAGGATGGGGAAAGGATAGGTGGTTTTACCCACCTTACAGTTGTATATGAAGAACATAGGGGGTTGTAGTCCCCTGGTTGTATCCAAAGAATCAGGGAGATGGAGCTTCCTTCAGGTTGGAGCCTGAGAATGAGGTGGTTGTATTCACCTTCTAGTTGGATCTGGAGAACATAGGGGGTTGTATCCTCCTTCTGGTTGGAGCGAGAGAATTCAAGGAGTTGTAGATTCCTTCAGGTTGGAGCCTGAGAATTAGGGTTTGTAGCCTCCTTCCAGTTGCAGCTGGAGAATTTGGAAGTTGGTTCTTCCTATGAATGAATTCTTGATATATATAAGAAAGCATTATGTGGTTCTCCTAGTTGGGTTTCCACATAAATACTGGTGTATTGTGTATTTGATGTGATGTTTTTGATGTGATGTTCCTTATGATTATATGTGCATGATATATTGAATGCAATCATAGATGATACATTTATGATATATTGTTGAACATTGTTGATAAAGTGAAAGAATATTTATATTGTGGTTAAAAGTGATATGAAGTGCTCATACTAACTCACACCCCCCCCTCCCCTCTCAATATTCCAACAACAAAATTCAAATCATCAAAGAAGAAAAGAAAAATAAATAAAGATCAAGTGACATCTCCAATGATGATTCTAATGCAGAAGAAGCCAACTTTCTGAGAAGGCTCCAGAGAGGAACCAGAAAATATAAATGCAATCTTCCTTTCAAATGTTTTAATTGTGGTGAAGTAGCACACTTTGCTTCCAAATTCCCTCATAATAAAATATGAACAACAAAGATAAGGATGATTTTAACTCTAACAAAAGAAGAAAGGGTAAAACTCAAAGGAAAAAATACTTCGAGAAGAAAAAGAAGAATCTTTATTCCAAAGAGAATGACTACTTATCTTCTGAAAGTGATGAAGAGATTGAAGGAGATGTTATGTTCATGGCCCAAGAAATAGAGTCCAACGAATATGAAGACAATAACAATGTCTCAGAGATAGGAGAAAATGAATATGTGGATGTTGATCTTGAAGGAGAATTACTATGTGCTATAGATGAAATAAAAAGGCTTAGAAGAAAGAATAGACAGTTGAAGGAAAAATTGTCACATAATTATGATCTCGTTTCTCAACTAGAAGAACAAAAGAAAGTTGAAGAGGAAATAATGAGTCAACTGTAGAACAAAGAAGAAGATTGTCAGAAACTTGAAAAAGAAAATGTTGTCTTAATGTAGGAAATCGATGTACTTATAGCTGAGCTAAACAACCGTGAAAAGTTTGAACAAAGTTCCATGATATTAGACAATATTCTCAATAACCAAAGATCAACATTCGACAGAATTGGGCTTGTTTACAATCCCAACTACACATTACATAAAACCAAGGAATAACACAAGAGTTATTATAGGACCTTATTCAATCCCATCAAATGTAATGAGAACACCAATGAAGCAAAACCTAACCAACATAAGTCAGTTGTCCCTCACGGGAAGAATGAATTCAGAAATGGGATGACACCAAGAAGACCTACTATGAACATGTATGAAAATATCTTTCTTGGTAACTATTTTTCATGTAACAATTTTGGACATAAGGCAATAAACTGCAAAGCATATTCAAGAAATGACCAAAGAGGAAATGGGGGCATGTACAATGCTCCAAGAAATAATTATGTGAAAAATCATGTTGATAACATAAACAAGAATTCATTTTCTCCACTTTTTAACTATGATATTGAATGTTATAAATGCCACAATTTTGGCCATAAGTCTCAGGATTGCATAAGTTGGACACAGGACCCTATTGAAAAATACATTGTTGCCAACAATATCACCAAAGTCTGGAAGAAGAAACAAGAAAGGATGTATTAGGAAGAATGTGATTTAGCAATGCATGTTCAAGACAAAGAAAGTTATTGGTACATAGATAGTGTATGTTCAAGGAATATTACTGGTGATGAAAAAAAATTCCTTGAGCTAAAGAGAGAGAAGGGAGGAAATGTTTCATTTGGAGACAATAAATCTACCAAGATAATTGGGAAAGGTAAAGTCAGCCTTGGAAATCAAAAGGCCACAACAGAATATGTTCTTCTATTTGAATATTTAAAGTATGACCTTCTAAGTTTCAGTCAACTGTGTGACCAGGGACACACACTCCTGTTTAACTCCTAGTAATTCATAATAAGAAAAGAAGACACTGGCATATTGGTAGAAACAACAATCAGAACCCCAAACAATGTTTACATTCTAAATAAAATTGGAAAATAAGTATGTTGTGCGGGATAGATAGATCAAAGTTGGTTATGGCATAAGAGAATGGGACATTTAATTTTTGAAAACTTATTTAGAGTCAGTAATCACCAGGAAGTAAGAGGCATGCCAAAAATCATCAAGCCCTCAACATAGTCAACATTGGAAACAAACTAGAGTGATATTCAAAACCAAGGAATACTCAACATCAAGACCATTAGAACTCATCCACACTGATTTATGTGGGACAACCAAATCACAAAGTCTACAAGGTAATTGTTACTTCATGCTTCTCATTTATGATTAAACAAGAATGACTTGGGTAGACTTCCTCGAACATAAATCAAAAGCCCTTGAGAAATTTAAAGCATTCAAAGCATTAGTTGAAAATGAAACAAACTTGAAGATCAAATGTCGAAGATCAAATAATGGAGGAGAATTATCATCAGATGAGTTTAATGAATTATGTGGAGATCATGGGATAAGAAGGCACTTATCAGCTGTAAGAACTCCACAACAAAATGGAGTGGTTGAAAGGAAGAACAAGATTGTACAAGAAATGGCAAGAACAATGCTAAATCAAGATAAATTGTTAGATATGTTTTGGAGAGATGCAATATACACAACTAGAACAGAGTGTTGAAATACTGAGAGGAGGGGGTGAATCAGTATTACCCTTTTTCAAAAATTGGGAGTTACTTTTATATTTTGTTAATTACCACAATAGATCAACAATAGACTTGTTTGTAAAATCAATTGTATAAATATAATTAATAGGAATTACAAGGATTTTATGAAGAATAGTGAAGGACGCCAATCCTTTTTAGAGCACAAACTCTAGGAGACACAAATCCCCTTCTTCTGGGCACCAACCCTAGGAAGAACCAACTCCCCTTTTTTTTAGGGCACCAACCCTAGGTGGCACCAACTCCCTTGTCTTTAGGGCACAAACCCTAGGAATCACCAACTCCCTTGTATTTAGGGTATCAACCCCAAGAAGAACAAAATACCTTGTCTTTAGGGAACCAACTCCCTTAAATTACACTTACTTAGTAAAGGATATGAATCGTTCTATGCTCCTCCCTTCCACCCTCACTTCATAGGAATCACCAGTTCTTCCTCTTGGACTCTGCTTCTATTTTGATCTTCTAATATGGACTGCAGAGACACTTCTTCTTCACTGTTATTCCTTGCTTATATAGTCACCCAACTGGTGTGAGCTATGAATAATTGTGTCCCTTTGTTTGGACCATCACACCTCTTTATTTAGATTAACAAAAATAATGTCTGTTTTTATTCATTATTATTCAAACATTAGCGTGAAGGACTTTCAAATTATTTAGAGTTTTTTTCATAAATCAATCACTGATATGGATCGATTTCATTTTTAACTCGATTCCATGTCTATGCAAATATTGCAGAAATCGAATTCTGCAGAGGCGCTTCCTTCAAACCATTTACATGTTGTTATAACCCTATATTTCATAGGATCACCTATTGATTGGAATCTCTTCCTCTAGTTGTATTATATTGTAAATAATATTTTATTTCACAAATGATTTGCAAGAAAGAAAAAGAAAATGAAAACGAAAACGAAAAATAAAAGAAGAAAAGAAAAGAAAAGAAAAAGAAAAAGAAAAGAAAGAATAAAAACCAAAAGAGGGTATAAAAATGAAAATAAAAAGAGAAAAGATAAAACCCCATGGAATAAATCTAGTTTGATTCATACTGTCTAACCATGATCAAACCCTTTGATTTTTTGTTGATAGGATAGTGAATAAATTTGGCCAAACAGTTTAATCTTGGCCAAATCAGATAGGTTAGTGAATAAGTTTAACCAAATAGTCTAAGCTTGTCCAAATATCTTAGGTTAGAGTAATTATTGACCCAATAGTTTAAACTGGGTTAATGTGTTAGGTGATTAGATTAGGAACTAGGTTAGCATGTTTTATTTCAATAAAAAATTGCAAAAGGTTGATTAAATGCCTTTATTTTGAGTTAAAATGATGTGTTTTTGACCCCTTGGTGAAAAAATTGAAAAGGGGAAGCCAACGCTACCCACAATATACTTTTATCCTAAGTTCCATGGTGATTTTATAGTTTGGTGCTTTATGGCTAAAGGGCGCACTAATCTCAGTGGTCGATCAAAGCATGCCCAAATCAATGGTTTGCAATGGATATCGGACCCCCTGACCTTTCTGCCTTTAATGATGGTGGGGGGGGGGGGTCTAAATTGGTGGTTTTCCTAGGACGGGCCCCGCATAACGTGTCAGATCCATATCTACTCGAACCCCCCTCACTCAATTTCACTTACCACTTCCCCCCCCCCCCTCCGATAATCCGCCTAACCACTCATCAAAACCACTTTTCCTCACCCTGCCATTGTACCTCACTACCCTGTCACCACGTCACATCCCACTACTTGTTGGGCATTTAATTGTCACCATGTCACATCCCACTACCCGTTGGCCATTAAATTCTCACCATGTCACACCCATATGCCTGTTGGCCAATCAATGATGTCTCCCATGACTGTTACCTATCCAACTCACCACCTGCATCGTAATGGACACCTCCTTCCACCATTTAATTTTGTTCATTCACCATTCCCGCACTGTTCATTGATCCTGACACAATCGACATAACAGTTTCCTCTTTGCAAACTAAACTCCATCATATATACCATCGACAAGCACCATTAAACCTGGTAATCAAAAACAACATCGTTTTCCGTTTTCAGTTCTCAGTTTGATTATGGCGCCTAAATCTAAACCCACTGAAACAGAAGAAAATATGTTCCTTCCTCCTCCCGTTGAGTTGGATCGTGTCCCCCTAGCCGATAAATATTATCAAATTGCAGAGCTGAAGTTTGACTTTGATTTCTTCGAATTGCACTTCTGGATCAAAGATATATTCCTAGACCATAGTGACGAGATTGGACTCTAGGAGTCCAATCTCCCACTTTAGATGTTTCCCCAGACTTACCATTTCCCTGAGTTCACCCTGAAGTTTCAAGCTCACTACCTTCCTGACCAAATGGCCATTTTATCTTCGTCTAGTGAAACTTTGTTCACCATCACCCCTGAAACAATAAACCAAATGTTGCAGATACCCAGAACTGATCCTTCCACCCCCTTCTCCATTGAAATTCTGACCGAAATCTATCATAAATTTTTCTTTCCTCAAAGAGCCCAGATTTTTGAAATCTTCTTACCAAAAGACGCACAGTTTCCTAAAAAGAATCCCCCATATCCTTCTTCCATCTTCTCAGTCAAATGCAACCAAATCATTTCCTCCCTATGTTTCCTGCTAGGATATTATTCTGATGAATGGGTAGATGAACCCATTTTGGGTTTTCTATCCATTTTATCCACTGATGAAAAGGCTACAACTCAATTTGATTACAGCCAGTTTCTGGCTAACAACATCCATGAACATATTTTCAAGTGCTCCACAGAAGGGATGTTTTGGTACTCCTCAGTGCTGGTATATTTTTTCCTTTTCTTCCAGGCAGACAAATTCTCCTTTTCCCTCTAGAAGTTGGATCAAAATGAAAATCCTCAATTGGTAACCTCTTGGACATCACTGGTGAGGAAGAAATCATCTGAGTTTAGCTTCAAACAGTTCATTGACCAATTTTACCACCTAGTTGTGTGCATGATCAGCAACAGAATGGAACCAAGGATAAATGAGGAGGTCCATAGGATTCTTCACCTATCAGACTTAGCCAAAACATGGGACTAGTACCTTTACCATAACCATATCGAAATCAGAGTCTATGGGTGTGAATTACCTCCATATAAGCTACAAAAATACCTTCCTGTCAGAATATTTTCCTGTTGGTGATGTTTATCTTTATCTGTTAATGTTTATCTTACTCTGTAATCATTATTTTTTTTGTTTATTCTCATTAAAAGGAAGTTAATGAACATAATTTGTCTTGTGTACTTTGTTTCTGGTCTTTTAATGATCTACATGTTGTTCATTTGATATTAAGTAAAAGAATTCTTAATTGCTTCTTTGATTGGTTGACTTTCTCACATGTTCTATCTTTTCATCCCTTTTAATTCTAATAGTTCCAATGGTTTTACTATTTCACCCTGTGAAGGAACCCCATAAAAATTGTATCAAATCCTAATCTTTAATTTTGACCCCATAGCCCAATGGAAGTTTAATGCAATTCTCTAGTCAATGTTTATAAACAAACAAACAAACTCAGATTATTTTAACTAGCCTAATATCTGAAACTCAAACAGATATAAATCCTACAGAGAGATCCCTCTCTGAAACTGGCATGGCTAGATCCCAGTCTCAAAAGTGGTTTTGGTAAGTTACCTCTGTCAATTTCTTCTTCCCTTGACAACCTCTAGAAATTACAGAGTGCTAACACAATGGTGACCATACTAGGGAACTGAACAAAGTTTTCCATCTTTACAATTTCTCTTCCCTAGATAAAGAAAACTTTATTTCTGAACAATCAAAAATATAACTTTCAAGAGATAAATGTTCAAAGGTTGTTGAAGTTTGTACATGTTAATTCATATTTCTTAAAGTTTAAAGTTCTAGCTCCAAAAATAACTCACACTAGATCTCATCCTGATACAGAACCTATAACACTAGTAGATAATCCAAAAAAATTAATCAGAAAAAGGAACACAGTAGAAGGTCAAGGGAGTAGTAGTCCTCTTCTTAGGGCCAATTCTCTTCCAGAGAAGCTTATCACAATCTAGGATATCGAGTTTGACCTACCTTTTGAGAATAGCCTTTTCATAACCAAATCTGATAGCTTTGTGGACGAGATAGTACTAGATCAAACCATCCTCCAGCCTAAAACCCCTGAAATACTCTCTCCTAGAACAAATTCTGATCAACGTATCCTTCAAGAGTTTGAAAAATTGCAATATATAGCATCAAATATTGACCAAGCTCTGTATAAATCCCATTTTCAACAGTCTATTGCGATTTCTGCCATTTCTATTGTTGCAGCTTCTGTAAATCCTCAAGCATCTCAGTCTATACCTCCCATCCCTAGTTCCTCCACATCTTTTGTCACTTCTCCACCATTCATACAAGTTTCCATTCAGCCGCCTCCACCAATCATGGAAGCGAGATATGCTCCCCTGGTGTTAGTTGCTCCCTTACACAACATGCCCCAGGACTATAAAACTAGGATTCCTCAGTTTGATGGTACTGGAGCCCTTAATGCACAACAACACGTGGATAAAATGAATGGTTTCTTCGATTTGTAGGAAGTTGATGAGGAAGATGTCCAAATGAGACTCTTTGCACAAATTTTAACTCACGAGGTCAAAAAATGGTTTAAATAATTACGTGTTGCTAGCATTGTTCATATTGTTGCTTTCCACCAAACTTTCCTCAACATATGGGAGGTAAAGAAAAACCCTCTACAAATTTTATCTGAATATTAAAATATCAGAAGAAACCAAGGGGAAATGATACAAGACTATTGCATTCATTTTAATAACATCTATAATGCAATTCCTGTTGATATCAAATCTCCTCAAGGCATGGACTTAATCAAGTTCCCTGAGGGATTTTATGTTGATATGTCCTACCAATTGAGAGAAAGAAATTATGCCACTCTAGAAGATATGTAGAAGAGCATTGTAAGTGTTGAAGAAAATATGTTGGCTAGGAGAGCTAGACAGAGAAATGAAAGGAGAGTTACAATTAAAGAAGAACCTTCCACCTCTACTTTAGATGCCATAATTGATTCTTTAGTCAGAGTTGTGGGGAGATTAATGGAAATACTAGAAATTGGTGATAGAAACCCGCCCAGAGAGAATCATCCTACTCCTCGGATTTGAAACCCCAATTTCAGAAGGATTCCTCCCCAGATCAAACAAAGAGATCCCAGAGACCAAAGGGAACAGAGAGTTATTGATCAGCATATTAGGCCACCTCTTTAAGAAAACTATGATGATGAAGGGGAAGAGATAATTGAAGAGTTAGATGGAATTCACATAAACCTTATGGGGGTTAATGAAAACGATTCCATTTTTCTTCTTCATGAAGAACATGACCTTTTTCTTCTTTCACAGATCGAATTAGATGAAGAAGAGTCAGAACATAAAGCCTTTGAAAATGCCATAATGGAAGTCCACGGGAAATACAAATTGAGAAGTAAAAATCCTAATGATAACCCAACCAAGAAATCTTCTGAAACTAAGAAACCCTCAGATACTCTGGCCCAGAAAGTTCCCGAAAAGAAAAACTCAGAAACCCCTCCAAAAAGAACATATGATTTTATACCAAGAACAACTCAAAGTGAGGTTGCATACACAATTCATCTTAGTACTACTGCACAGAAAAACGTAGCTGATAAATCAGATTTTCAGATTCAGAGAAGAACTACTACCACATTCAGCCTGGAAAGTGAATTGACCAAACTGAAAAATACCTATTCCTCTGACAGAACTGATGAATAAAAATGCTTACAGATCACAAGTGGTTAAAGCATTAAACATAGAACCAGGAGTAGGCACAGACACTGTGAACGTTGTTGATGATCAACTGAGATTTTGTTTGGTCCTGAGGTTGAGGGAAAAACTAACAATGGTTTTGTTCCTCCTTTTTACATCAGTTTAAATATTCATGATAAGACATTACACAATGCCATGTTGGATTCTGGCACCTCTAACAATCTTATGCCCAAGGTTGTGATGGAGAAATTGGGGCTTGATATCACCAGGCATTACAAGGATTTATACTCCTTAGATTCAAGCAAGGTTAAATGCATAGGTCTGATCAAAGACTTGTGTATTACCTTGGCACAAATCCCAGCAAAAAGCATGATAATGGATATTGTCGTTGCAAATATTCCTCCAAAATATGGCATGTTATTATCTCGATCGTGGGGTGCCAAGTTATAGGGAAATTTACAGTTAGACATGTCTTATGCCACCATTCTGGTACTTGGTCAACAAAGAAGATCGTACAAAGAGACTATGATGAAATACATGGTCAAAAATAAAGAGAAACCACTTAACTATTCTTTGTACTCTGTTCATTCCGATATGGATTCCTTCATCTTATATAATGATGGTGACATGGATAGTCAAATTGCGCAATTGGAAGATGACATATATAACCTGGAGGAAACTAAAGCAATCCCTAAGGAAAGTAAAACAGTGAAAATATAAATTGATGAACCAGCAGAACCCCTCTGGAGTTGTCAGTAAAGAAGGGTCTGGAGCTGGGGTGTGGGTGCATAATCATAAAGCAAGGTATTCAAAAATCCATTCGTATAAATTAAATTTTCAGTGCACCGATAACATAGTTGAGTACGAAGCATCGACTCTTGGCCTAAAATTGTTGAAGAAGCTTGGTGCCAAAAGAATTATGGTAAGAGGTGATTTTGAACTGATTATTAAACAGATCAGAGGTGAGTATTCTGCCAAACATCCTAGACTCAGAGCTTATAGAAATGTTGTTTTGGAATTTTCACAATGTTTTACTGAAATTGACTTGCAGGTAATTCCCAAAGGCCAAAATATACTTGCAGGTGGATTGGCTACTTCGACAGCCACTTGTAAAATACCTTTCCATCCAAATCACCAATACACAGTAGAGGAAAAATGCAGACCTACCGTCCCAGACAATATCATGTACTGGAATGTGTTTGGTAATGATGAACAGATTAATGATTTCCTACAGTCCAAAAATGAGTTTGAGTGTGCAAACATTGATGTAGATAGTGATGATGATAGTGTAAATAAACTAGATTTAGAATATGATAGTGTAAATAAACTAGATTCAAAAGAAATAAATGAAAAATATGAAGACTCAGATATTTTACAATTAAAGAATAATATTTTACCTAGAGGGTTGGTTCCTTTAGAAGAACTGTTTGATTTCAATGATGTAGCAAAAAAGAAAAAAAATGAACCTATTGGAAAAGAGGTTGAGGAATGTAATATAGGAACGGATGAAAAACCAAAAATGATTAAGCTATCCAAATATTTACCTCTCGGGCAAAAACAGAAATGTATTGAATTGTTCAAGGAATTTGTAGATGTCTTTGCTTGGAGCTATGAGGATTTAAAGCCTTATGACACTAATATCATACAACACAAAATCCCTATAAAAGAAGAGCATAATCCTTTCAAGAAGAAACTTAGGAGAATTAATCCAAAGTTAATGCCTCTAATAGAAAAATAAATAAAGAAAATGCATGATGCTAAAATAATAGTTCCCTTGAGATTTTCAAAATGGGTTTCTAATCTAGTTCCTACTAGAAAGAAGACTAGAGAAATCAGGGTCTTCATTGATTTCAGGAATCTCAACAAAGTCTCCCTTAAAGACAACTATCCTCTTCCCAAAATTGATCATATCTTACAGAAGGTAGTTGGAGCTAGTAGGATCTCTTTGCTTGATGGTTTTTCTAGCTATAACCAATTCCTTGTCGACCCTAATGACCAAGAGAAAAAAACGTTCACTACACCCTAGGGAACTTTCTTGTATGTGAAAATTCCCTTTGGTTTAATGAATTCCAGAGAGCCATGGAAATTGCCTTTGTGGATGAGCTTGGGAGATTTATTGTCATATACTTGGATGATGTTACTGTCTATTCAAAAACAAATGAGGAACATTTACAACACCTTAGACGAATTTTTGAAAAGTGCAGAAAGTTTTGAATCTCACTAAATCCCAAGAAAACTATGTTTGGTTTAGAAGAGGGAAAGTTGCTAGCACACATTATATATAAGGATGGAATCAAGATAGACCCTAGCAGAATTGAAGCCATGCAGAAGTTACACCACCCTAGAAACATTAAGGAATTGCAGGCTTTCATAGGAAAAATAAATTTTCTAAGAAGATTCATACCTAATTTGGCAAAGCTCCTCATAAACATAACAAACATGCTTAAAAAAGATACAAAAATAAAGTGGAAGACAGAAGCTAAACAGTCCCTTCAATCAAGTGAAACAGGAATTGACACAAGCCCCTGTACTAATCAGTCTCGATTATACTAAATATTTCTACTTATTCTCTTTTGTTTCTAAACACACCATTGCAGTGATACTTTTGCAAAAAAACAATGAAGGCCATGAACAACCTATAGCATTTTTCATAAAATCATTGAGAGATGATGCATTAAACTACAACATCATGGAGAAACAGGCTTTTGCCTTGGTAAAAGAAATTAAAGATTTCAGAGTTTACATTCTCCATTCACATATCATTGCTCATGTTCCTAATGTAGTCGTGAAAGACATTCTGACTCAGGATGACCCAGATGGTAGGAGAGGGAAATGGATTGTTGTGATCCTTGAGTATGATATGGAAATTAAACCAACCAAACTGATCAAGGGTCAAGGTTTAGCCAAACTGATGGTTGAATCAAATTTTCATGCTTTAGATATAAACTTTTTAGTTGCAGTTGATGAACAGGGAGAGCAGACGACTCCACATGTCAAAGAGGTATTCTCAAATTATCCATGGTACGCAGACCTTATATTTGGCTTGCATCATTTACAATCTCCCCCTGGTTTGACAAAGACTAACGCTAGATTCTTAAAACTTAAAGCTTTGAAATATTTCATTTTGAATGGAAATATTTACTGGAAAGATGTTGGAGGCATTTTACTTAATTTTTTATTCAAATATGAAGCTGACAAAGCATTGCAAGAGTTACATGAAGGATATTGTGGCATTCATTTAAGTCGGAAGACTACTCCTAAAAAAATTCTTAGACCTGGTTTTTATTGCCCACCTTGTTTTCATATGTCCATAAAAAGGTAACCTCATGTCACAAGTGCCAGATCTTTAAAGGAAAAAAGAAACTTTTGCCTTTAATCTTGAAGCCTATTTCGGTTGAAGCTCCATTTCAGCAATGGGGTTTAGATTTTATTGGAGAGATTCACCCACCATCATTAGGCCAACATAGGTGGATCCTTACAAATACTAAATACTTCACCAAGTGGATTGAAGTTGTACCCTCCAGGAAAGCCACTGATGTTGTGATTATACAATTCTTGGAAACTAATATTCTCTCCCATTTTGGATGTCCCAGGAATATTATCACTGATAATGCAGCACCTTTTAGATCAAAAAAGATGATAGAATTTTGCAGTAAGTATCAGATCGCTTTAGGGCACTGTATAACATACTACCCTTAGGGAAATGGACTGGCAGAGTCTTCTAATAAAAGTTTGGAAAATATCATCAAGAAGATGTTGCAGGAAAATAAGAAATCTTGGCACAACAAGTTGGTTCATGCACTTTGGGCAGACGGGATGGCTATAAAGAGATCAAATGGTATGTCCCCATATCAGTTGGTGTATGGGACTGATGTTGTTTTCCCCACCTCTTTGGGTGTTCCTGTTATGAAGTTATTACAAGAAGTACAAGTAGAGCCTAATGGCATCCAAAGGAGGATCAATCATATGGTACAACTCCAATAGTCTAGAGAGGAGGTTTATAACTAGACTCAGTTGATCCAAGAGAGAATCAAGAAAATCTATGACAGGAGAGTCAAGGATGATGACTTCAAATTGGGTGATATGGTACTAAAGTGGGATTTAAGAAATTAAGACAAGGGAAAACATGGGAAGTTCGACAATTTGAAAGGCCCTTTCATTATCCAGACTTACAGAGGAAACAATGCATTCCTATTCAAGGACACAGATGGAGCAGATCTACTAGGAGGACCTATCAATGGAAGAATGCTCAAGCATTGCGTTCCACCAGAATCAAGATCTTTTACACTCATCTCATTGTACAAACCATTTTTACTTTTATGTCATGTGTGAGGTGATTTTTATCATATGGTTGAAGCCTGAAGAGAAGGCCCTAAGCCACTAATCAAGACCACCATATTTACAGTCAGAATAAAGCAAATCAGAATGCAAAAAAAGCACTCAAAAAGAATATTCAAGGTAGTCGGTAGTTGGTTCTTGGCACCTCACAAGGAGAGTGTCATCCCTAAGTGGAGCCACTGTTATAACCCTATATTTCATAGGATCACCTGGTGATTAGAATATCTTCCTCTAGTTGTATTATATTGTAAATAATATTTTATTCTGCAAATGATTTACAAGAAAGAAAAACAAAAGAAGAAAAGAAAAAGAAAAATAAAATAAAATAAAATAAATAAATAAATAAAATAATAATAAAAAGAATAAAAACCAAAAGAGTATATAAAAATAAAAATAAAAAGAGAAAAGATAAAACCCCATGGAATAAATTTGGTTTCATTCATACTGTCAAACTATGATCAAACCCTTTGAATTTATGTTGATAGGATAGTGAATAATTTTGGCCAAACCTTTTAATCTTGGTCAAATCAGATAGGTTGGTGAATAAGTTTGACCAAATAGTCTAAGCTTGGACAAATATATTAGGTTAGATTAATTATTGGCCCAATAGTTTAAACTGGGTTAATGTGTTAGGTGATTAGATTAGGAACTGGGTTAGCATGTTTTATTTCAATAAAAAAATTGCAAAAGGTTGATTAAATGCCTTTATTTTGAGTTAAAATGATGTGTTTTTGACCCCTTGGTGAAAACATTGAAAAGGGTGAGCCAGTGCTACCCACAATATACCTTTATACTAAGTTCCATGGTGATTTGACAGTTTGGCGCTTTGTGGCTAAAGGGCACACTAATCTCAACGGTCGATCAAAGTGCGCCAAAATCAATGGTCTGCAGTGGATATCGGACCTCACCGACTTTTCTGCCTTTAACGGTGGGGGGGGGGGGGGG
>ML786168.1:298570-312421 GCA_009831015.1 Picea engelmannii | reverse complement strand
AGCAATGAATGATGAACTTGATCAGATTGAGAAAAACAATACGTGGGAGATGGTTCAAAGACCTGAAGGTAAAAACGTCATTGGGTCCAAATGGATCTTTAAGAATAAGTTGAATGAGAAAGGACAAGTTATCAGGAACAAAGAAAGGTTAGTCTATAAAGGCTATGCTCAGATAGAAGGACTGGATTTTGGTGAAACATTTGTGCCCGTAGAAAGATTAGAAGCTATCAGAATGTTTCTTTCCTATGCTTGTCATAAAAGGTTTAAAGTCTACCAAATTGATGTCAAGTCAGCCTTTCTAAATGGAGATTTAAGTGAAGAAGTCTATATGGAACAACCAGAGGGTTTCAAACTGTCTGATAACTCTGACTTAGTATGCAAGCTGAAGAAATCTTTATATGGTTTAAAACATGCCCCTCGAGCCTGGTATCACAGACTGGATACGTATCTCAAAGACAAAGGGTTAAAGAGAGGAACAGCTGACAGCAATCTATATATTAAAACAGAGGATAATAATTTTCTCATCGTACTGGTCTATGTAGATGACATCATCTTTGGATGTAATAAGGATTCATTGGTACAATGGTTTGCTTATTTCATGGAGTCTGAATTTGAAATGTCTATGATAGGAGAACTGTCATTTTTTCTTGGTCTGCAAATTACTCAGAGGCACGAAGGGATGTTCATTTCTCAAGAAAAATATCTAAGAGAAATGTTAAAAAGGTTTCAAATGGAATATTCTAAACCTGTGGGTACACCTATGGTAACTGGATGTAAATTAAGCAAGGATGACGATTCACCTGATGTTGATCAAATCTCATATCGATCAATGATAGGAAGCCTGTTGTACATCACAACATCTCGCCTAGAAATAATGCATGTTGTAGGAATGGTAGGAATATATCAGGCTGCACCTAAACAGATTCATTTGCAAGATGTCAAAAGGATATTCAGGTATTTGAAAGAAACAATGACTTATGGTCTGTGGTATCCCAGAAATCAAAATCTTTAGTTGACTGCTTATTCAGATGCAGATTGGGCAAACTGTGTTGATGAGAGAAAAATCACCAGTGGAGGAGCATTCTTCCTGGGTGACTCCTTAGTATCCTGGCTTAGTAAAAAGAAAGGTTCCATTTCTTTATCCACCACAGAGGCAGAGTACATTGTTGCTGCTACATGTTGCACTCAGGTATTATGGATGATTCAGACACTTGCAGACTTAGAGGTAAAATACACTGCACCAATCCCAATTCATTTTGATAACACTAGTGCCATTAGTGTGTCTAAAAATCATGTATTCCACTCTAAGACCAAGCATATTCCCATAAAATATCATTTTCTGAGAGAGTAGGTCACCAATCAGACTGTTCAGGTCCATTACATTCCCACTACAAAACAAATTGCAGACATCTTTACTAAACCCCTACCCAAGACACCTTTTGAATATCTCAGAGAGAAGTTGGGTGTCATTTCGTCTCACACCTAAAAGAGTCCATCTTGTTAGGGGGAGTTTTGTATTTTTTGAATATCTAATGCCTCCTAAAATTACTGCAACAGCTCAGGGGGAGCATGTCTCTTCTTTGACATTGATGTCAAAGGGGGAGAAAAGAATTTGGGTGCCTTAGTTGCAATCAATGACAAAGGGGGAGATTTTTGGCATGTTTTACAGGCAACGTATGCTTGTCATTGATGGCAAGTACAGCAGTGATGATTGCTTGAGTATAGGAGCATGATCAGAAACACAGTGATAATGGGGAGGAGCAGCAACAGTGATCGTTGGATCAACAATTCAGAATTCTCGATGGCTGTCAGATCTCAATGTAGACAATAGGAGCGTGCAGATATGGAGGATAGATCTCAGGCATTAGATCCGAGCACAGGGTCTGACCACCATTGGATCCAAGAGAGCCTTCACGTTCTTTAAAGTGCTAGGAGAAGTGGGCTTACAAAATCCCGAAAGCGGGAGGACTGTCCATCTTCGGGAAGGACACATGGACACAGATCATCATTTTGCTAACTGGAAAGTCAAAGGTATGAAATGCTCCAGCCTTTCACCTCCTGAACTCACGATATGCGATATCGCGAAATAATCTCAACCATTAGATCGAGGCCAAATATGGACCGTTGATCAGGCTCAATGAAGGCTCATGGAGTTGCAAAGTCTTGATAAAATCTTGACCATTAATCCAAGAGGGACGCGTGGCAGAAGATTAGAGCATGTCAAACACTCCATTTCAGAGTTTTGCGGATCGAGAGTTGGAGATGTCAAAGAATATTAACCACAGGAATGTCAAAATCATTATATGCAAAATCGTGAAATGATCTAAGCCATCAGATCAAGGTTTGATCTGTACCATTGATCCCACTCCATTTTAGAGTTTCGCAGATCGAGAGTTGGAGATGTCAAAGAATATTAACCACAGGAATCTCAAAATCGCAATATGCGAAATTGTGATTTAATCACAGCCGTCAGATCAAGATGTGATCTGGACCATTGATCTGACTCCATTTCGTAGTTTCACGAATCGGAACTTTGAAGTGACAAGAACACTGAACATCAAGAATGTCGAAATAATGAAATGCGAAATCACGAAATGATCTGAGCCATCATATCAAGTGTTGATCAGGACCATTGATCCCACGCCATTTCAGGTTTTCAGGGATCGCAACTTGGAGAGTCGAGATGCCTCATCTCCAGATTCATGAAATGTGAAATCGTGAAAGTGCTTTATGCATAAGTCTATGGTCACAACCCTTGGTCACATCAGCGAGAGATGGAGGAAAGAGCTAGAGCAACAAGCTCTTTTTAGGGGATCGTGACTGGGAGTGTTGAGACACATGTTCACACAAATGTTGAATTGTCGAATGCCAAAATTCTGAAATGAATGCAAGATCCCATGGAACCAATCCAACGGTGCAGGTGAATTTGAACAAGATTGGAGGGCTACTATAGCATGACACAGTGTAACTGCCAGAAACCACTGATGGTTTCTTCCAGAGGACTCGAAGACACTTCGAGGTGATTGACAGAGGAGGTGAAGAGTCTCTTGGAATATTCAAGAGGGATGAAGATGTTCATGGAGGCGATTGACAGCTGGATGAGAATTTAGGCCTGTAACTGGAACAGAGAAGGTGAGCTCGATTGTCATAGAGAAGACGAAGAGTCTCAAACTGCCAGAGAGGTTGAGGAATATCAGTATAACATACAGTGATGTTGAACGAGTGGAAAACGACCATAGAAGTTGAAGAGTCATGATGATGATCAGACAGAGCACTCGAGTTGTGGAGGAATTTGGCGTGAAGTGAGCATGCAAAGGCATTACAAATATTGCATGCACAAAGACAACAGAGACTATAAGAATGCGGAACAAAGAAGAGAGAGGTTGTTGTTGCTGTGTAGGATAATTCAAGAGTGTACAAGGAGGTAGAGCACAAGAGAAGAAATGCACATTCAAGGAATGGTGCATTGAAGGGATATGGCACATAGAGCATAAAAGGTAGAAGAACATAAAGTGCTAGAGGTGTGCAGAAGACACTGATGCAAACAGGGCAGAGCAGTGTAACAGAACAACGACAAGTCTGGTAAGCCATTGAATAATTTTATATCGTTGTAATAAGTTTTAGTAACAAAGAATTTATAATTCAGAGTGGTTGGGAGGTGCTAGGGAGGACTGGTGTCCTCGTAGGTTCAAGTGGGTGCTTGAACACAGGGAGTTGGTGTTTCCTTCTAGTTGGTGCTAGAGAAATCATGGAGTTGGTGCTTCCTTCTAGTGGGTGCTAGAGAAAATAGAGAGTTGGTGTTCTCAGCAAGTAGCAGCTTGAAAAAATGAGGTTGTAGCCTCATTATGAGTTGGTGCTCATATGTATGATAATGTAAAGAATGTAACTATTACTTATCATATAAAGGAAAAAGAGGTTTTTACCCTGTATGGGTTTCCTTGGGAAATATCTGTTGTGTTTCTCATATATGTGACTGATGTTGAATGTGTCAACGTTTATTTCCCTGCATGATTGCCATCATCATTGAGTGCCTTGTAAATTTTTTAAAAGAAGCATAATTGTTTAAGCACGGTAACAACTGATTCACCCCCCCCTCTCAGTTTTCCAACAGATTACTATATTCATTCGACACTGAGAAGGGAAGGATGCACATGGAATTCTTACAAGCGCAAGTCCCTCACCCCAAGACCATTTCTGATTACAATAAAGCATCATTTGAGTTTTATGTAAAACAGGTCCATCCAGCAGATCAAATATATATGCACAGGCAAACTGGGGAGATGATTTTCTCCACCTTGAAAAACACTTCACAAACTGCTGCAAAATTGCAGGTATCTTTAAACAATGTCAAGTCCCAGTTGAAGCTGGAAAATATATCTTATCTAGCCAAGGATAATAAGATCAAATCCCTTGAGGAGTTGGTAATGAAAATTGGCTATGATCCATCCAATGTTAAAACCACCGAGGAACTACTGAAGAATAAAAATGATGACATAGCATCTCTGAGGAAACAACTAAAACTTTCACCACTGAATATTCACAAGCAAAGGAAATGACTGAGAGTGAAAGCCACAAGGAGGAGATGTTGAAACTGATAATGGATCAGAATGCACAAATAAAGGAGATGGAGGTTGAGTTAGATAAGTTTGTTAAAGATAAATAATAGAGCATGCAGATGGCGGTCATCCCATTGGAAGTAGCTCCTCTCACAGGAGTTAGTACTGCAACAACAACAACAACAACAACAAAAATTCCATCGGCCATTCTAGTGAAAATTCCAGATTCTTCTGAGAAATTAGTGAAGTCAATTGAGTACATGACTCTTCAAGGGGAAGAAATCAAAATATTTCAAGAAGAAGTAACAAAACTCCAAAAGTTCAAGTCCATGTTCCAATTTAGCTACAACACAGAGATGCACAAATCACAAAGACTCACTCAAGAAATACAGAAGGTGCAGAAGGAGATTGTCATGGCCAAGACATTGTCTGAAGCCAAGGAAAACATCTGGATGGACATAATTAATTCAATGGCAGAGATATGGCCACTCATACAAATTGTGTTTGAACACCATGAACTAGTACAGAGAGCCAGACAAACAATTGACAAGATAAGGGAAGAATTGGGAGGGAGGCCTACAAAGGCCACTAAAATCATCAGGTTCTTAAACTCCAAGATAAAAGAGGAGTTAGAGGCATTGGAAATTGAATACAAGACAGAAACCATCCTTGAGGTCAACAAAGTTTTGACCAAGAAAGGGTTGATGCTGAAATTAGAGGAGAAAGCTCAGACGATGGACATTGGGGTGTAGATATTTTTCATCAAGGTCGACACACTGGACAAGAAAGGGATTCCAGAACTACTAGTGATAAATGATAAGCTCATCAATCTGTTATACTACAAGCAGAAGATCATCACAGTGGCAAAAGATGGTTCTAAATTTGCAGGCATACAAGGGAGCATTACTGGAAAGGATTTATTAGAAACTTTACAGTTGGACCTGAGCATCCAACATGAGATAAAACACATTTTCATCACCAAGCCTACTTTTTCCAAGTACACTGAGATGGACGAAACATACAGAAGGTTACTCAAGGTTTCCATCCCTAGTCAAAAGAGGTGGAAATATCTATGTGCTTTACTTGAGTAGAGGTGATGTGGATGTCTGAGTCAGCGTGAGGAAGGCAGTCAAGTCAAAGTGATGAATGGCCAACTATTTCCCCTAGAATCAACACCAAGGATTCGAATAGATCACCATCATTCCTATTATTTTGTAATTTGTAATATAGTTAGTTAGATTTTTCCTCCGCCATATCATAGTCATTAATGAAAGGATCATATGTAATTGTTGTATAAATACTTCTCACCTCGAAGTATTGAAGGTTGATTTTTTCTCCCAAGGATCTATATGTGTAATTTTTTCAAAAGGATTGACCAATAATAAAAAGGCTTTTCACAGTATTCTTGCGTTTGATCGTTAGTGATGTTTATCTTTCTCTGTTAATGTTTAGCTTACTCTGTGATCATTATGTTTTTTGTTTCTAATCATTAAAAGGAAGTTAATGAACAAAATTTGTCTCGTGCACTTTGTTTCTAGTCTTTTAATGATCTACATGTTGTTCATTTGATATTAAGTAAAGGAATTCTTAATTGCTTCTTTTCTTGGTTGACTTTCTCACCTGTTCTATCTTTACATCCCTTTTAATTCCAATAGATCCAATGATTTTACTATCTCGCCCTGTGAAGGAAACCCACAAAAATTGTATCTGATCCTAATATTTAATTTTGACCCCATATCCCAATGGAATTTTAATGCAATTCTTCATCCAATCTTTATAAACAAACAAACAAACTCAGATTATTTTAACTAACCTAATATCTAAAACTCAAACATATCTAAATCCTATAGAGAGATCCCTTTCTGAAACTGGCAGGGCTAGATCCCAGTTTCAAAAGTGGTTTTGGTAAGATACCTCTGTCAATTTCTTATGCCCTTGACAACCTCTGGGAATTACAGAGTGCTAACATAGTGGCGACCATACTGGGGAACTGAACAAATTTTTCCATCTTTACAATTTCTCTTCCCTAGATAAAGAAAAATGTATTTCTCAACAATCAAAGATCTAACTTTCAAGAGATAAATGTTCATAGGTTGTTGAAGTTTTTACATATTAATTTAGATTTCTTAAAGTTTAAAGTTTTAGCTACAAAAATAATTCACACTAGATCTCATCCTGATCCAGAATATGTAACAATAGTAGATAATCCAAAAAAATTAATCAGAAAAAGGAACACAGTAGAAATTCAAGGGAGTAGTAGTCCTCTTCTTAGGGATAATTCTCTTCCAGAGAATCTTATCACAATCCAAGATATTGAGTTTGACCTACCTTTTGAGCATATCCTTTTCATAACCAAATATGATAGGTTTGTGGACGAGATAGTACTATATCAAACCATCCTCCAGCCTAAAACCCCTGAAAGAGTCTCTCCTAGAACATATTTTGATCAATGTATCCTTCAAGAGTTTTAAAAATATCAAGATCTAGCATCAACTCTTGACCAAGCTCTGTATAAATCCCATTTTCAATAGTTTATTGAGATTTCTTCCATTTCTATTGCTGCAGCTTCTGTAAATCCTCAAGCATATCAGTCAATACCTCCGAGCCCTACTTCCTCCACATCTTTTGTCACTTCTCCACCAATCATACAAGTTGTCATTCAGCCTCCTCCACCAATCATGGCAGCAATATATTCTCCCTTGGTGTTAGCGTCTCCCTTACAAAACATGTCCCAAGACTATCAAACTAGGATTCCTCAGTTTGATGGTACTAGAGCCCTTAATGCACAACAACACGTGGATAAAATGAATGATTTCTTCAATTTGTAGGAAGTTGACAAGGCATATGTCCAAATGAGACTTTTTGCACAAATTTTGACTGGTGAGGTCAAAAAATGGTTTAAATTATTACGTGATGCTAGCATTATTGATATTGCTTCTTTCCACCAAACTTTCCTCAAAAAATGGGAGGTAAAGAAAAACCCTCTACAAATTTTATCTGAATATGAAAATATCAGAAGAAACCAAGGGGAAATGGTACAAGACTATTGCATTCGTTTTAATAATATCTATAATGCAATTCCTGTTGATATCAAACCTCCTCAAGGCCTGGCCTTAATCAAGTTCCCTGATGGATTTGATGTTGATATGTCCTACCAACTGAGAGAAATAAATCTTGCCACTCTAGAAGATATGCAGAAGAGTGTTATAAGTGTTGAAGCAAATATGTTGGCTAGGAGAGCCAGACAGAGAAATGAAAGGAGATTTACAATTAAATAAGAACCTTCCACCTCTACTTCAGATGACGGAAATTATTCTTTGGTCAGAACTTTGGGGAGATTAATGGAAAGACTATAAATCGGTGATAGAAACCCGCCTAGAGAGAATCAGCCTGCTCCTCAGATTCAAAATCCCAATTTAAGAAGGAATCCTCCCCATATCAAACAAAGAGAGCCCAGAGACCAAAGGGAATAGAGAGGTCCTGGTCAATAGATTAGGCCACCTCTTCAAGAAAACTATTCTTATGAAGGGGAAGAGATAATTGAGGAGTTAGATGACATTCACATAAACCTTATGGGGGTTAATGACAATGATTCCATTTTTCTTACTCGGGAAGAACATGACCTTTTTCTTCTTTCACAGACCAAAGTAGATGAAGAAGAGTCAGAACATCAAGCCTTCGAAAATGGCATAATGGAAATCCACAGGAAATTCAACTTGATAAGTAAAAAACCTAATGACAACCCAACTAAGAAAGCTTCTGAAACTAAGAAACCCTCAGACACTCTAGCCAAGAAAGTTCCCGAAAATAAAAACTCAGAAACCCCTCCAAAAAGAACATTTGTTTCTATAGCAAGAACAACTCAAACTGAGGTTGCATCCATAAGTCATCTTAGTACTATTACATAGAAAAATGTGGCTGATAAATCAGATTTTCAGAGTCAGAGCAGAACTGCTACCACATTCATCCCGAAAAGTGAATTGGCCAAACTGAAAATACATATTCCTCTAACAGAACTGATGAATAAAAATGCTTACAGATCACAAGTGGTTAAAGCATTAAACATAGAACTAGGAGTAGGCACACACACTGTGAACATTGTCGATGATCAACTTGAGATTGTGTTTGGTCCTGAGGTATAGGGACAAACTGACAATCGTTATGTTCCTCCTTTTTACATCAATTTGAATATTCATGATAAGACATTACACAATGCCAAGTTGTATTCTGGCGCATCTCACAATCTTATGCCCAAGGCTGTGATGGAGAAATTGGGGCTTGATATCACCAGGCCTTATAAGGATTTATACTCCTTTGATTCAAGAAAGGTTAAATGCATAGGTCTGATCAAAGACTTGTGTATTACCTTGGCACAAATCCCAGGCAAAATCATGGTAATGGATATTGTCTTTGCAGATATTCCTCCAAAATATGGCATTTTATTATCTCGATCATGGGGTGCCAAGTTAAAGGGAACTTTATAGTTAGACATGTCTTATGCCACCATTCTTGTATTTGGTCAACAGAGAATATTGTACAAAGAGACTCTGATGAAATACATGGTCAACAGTCAAGAGAAACCACACAACTATCCTTTGTACTATGTTCATTCCGATCTGGATTCCTTCATCTTATATAATGATGGTGACATGGATAGTCAAATTGTGCAATTGGAAGATGACGTATATAACCTGGAGGAAAGTAAAGCAATCCCTGAGGAAATTAAAATAATAGAAATAGAAACTGATGAACCAGTCGAACCCCTATGGAGTTTAGATTTTGATGGAGTTGTCAGTAAAGAAGGGTTTGGAGCTGGGGTGTGGGTGCATAATGATAAAGCAAGTTATTCAGAAATCCATTCTTATAAATCAAATTTTCAGTGCACCAATAACATAACTATGTATGAATCATTGATGCTTGGCTTGACACTGTTGAAGAAGCTTGGTGCCAAAACAATTATGGTAAGAGGTGATTATTAAATGATTATTAAACAGATCAAAGGTGAGTATTATGCCAAACATCCTAGACTCAAAGCTTATAGAAATGTTGTTTTGGACTTTTTCCAATGTTTTACTGAAATTGACTTGCAGGTAATACCCAGAGGCCAAAATATACTTACAGATGGACTGGCTACTTCGAAACCCACTTGTAAAATACCTTTCCATCCAAATCGCCAATACACAGTAGAGGTGAAATGCAGACCTACCGTCCCATACAATATCAAGTACTGGCAATTGTTTGGTAACGATGAACAAATTGATGATCTCCTGCAGTCCAAAAATGATTTTGAGTGTGCAAACATTGATGTATATAGTGATGATGATAGTGTAAATAAACTAGATTTAGAAGATGATAGTGTAAATAAACTAGATTCAGAAGAAATAAATGAAAAAGATGAAAACTCGGATATTTTTCAATTGAAGAATAATATTTTACCTGGAGGGTTGGTTCCTTTAGAAGAACAGTTTGATTTCAATGATTTAGAAAAAAAGCCAAAAATTGAACCTATTGGAAAAGAGGTTTAGGATTAAGCTATCCAAATATTTACCTCCCGAGCAAAAACAGAAATATATTGAATTGTTCAAGGAATTTGTTGATGTATTTGCTTGTAGCTATGAGGATTTAAAGTCTTATGACACTAGTATCATACAACACAAAATCCCTGTAAAAGAAGAGCATAAGCCTTACAAGAAAAAACTTAGGATAATTAATCCAAAGTTAATTCCCCTAATAGAAAAAGAAATAAAGAAAATGTATGATGCTAAAATAATAGTTCCCTTGAGATTTTCAAATTGGGTTTCTAATATGGTTCCTACTAGAAATAAGACTGGATAAATTAGGCTCTGCATTGATTTTAGGAATCTCAACAAAGTCTCCCTTAAAGACATTTATCCTCTGCCCAAAATGGATCATATATTACATAAGGTAGTTGGAGCTAGTAGGATCTCTTTGCTTGATGGTTTTTCTGGCTATAACCAAGTCCTTATCCACCCTGATGACCAAGAGAAAACAAATTTCACTACACCCTGGGGAACTTTCATGTATGTGAAAATGCCCTTTGGTTTAATGAATTTTGGTGCCACATTCCAGAGAGCCATGGACATTGCCTTTGTGGATGAGCTTGGGAGATTTATTGTCATATACTTGGATGATGTTACTGTCTATTCAAAAATAGATGAGGAACATTTACAACACCTCAAAAGATTTTTTGAAAAGTGCGGAAAGTTTGGAATCTCACTAAATCCCAAGAAAACTCTGGTTGGTTTAGAAGAGGGAAAGTTTCTAGGACACACAATATCTAAGGATGGAATCAAGATAGACCCTATCATAATTGAATCCATCCAAAAGTTAGAACACCCTAGAAACATTAAGTAATTGTAGTATTTCATAGGAAAAATAAATTTTCTAAGAAGATTCATACCTAATTTGGTAGAGCTACTTAGAAACATAACAAACATGCTTTAAAAAGATACAAAAATAAAGTGGAACATGGAATTTAAACAATCCTTCGATCAAGTGAAACATGCATTTACACAAGCCACTGTATTAATCAGTCTTGATTATACTAAATATTTCTACTTATTCTCTTTTTCTTCTGAACACACCATTGCAGCGGTCCTTTTGCAGAATAACAATGAAGGCCATGAACAGCCTATAGCATTTTTCATCAAATCATTGAGAGATATTGCATTGAAATACAACATCATGGAGAAATAGGATTTTGCCTTGGTAAAAGCAATTAAATATTTCAGAGTTTACATTATCCATTCACATATCATTGCTTATGTTCCTAATGCAATGGTGAAAGATATTATGACTCATGATAACCCAGATGGTAGAAGAGGGAAATGGATTGTTTTGATCCTTGAGTATGATATAGAAATCAAACCAACCAAACTGATCAAGGATCAAGGTTTAGCCAAATTGATGGTTGAATCAAATTTTCATGCTTTAGATATAAAAAATTTAGCTGCAATTGATGAACAGGGAGAGAAGGCGACTGCACATGTCAAAGAGGTATTCTCAAATTCTCCATGGTACGCAGACCTTATCTTTGTCTTGCATCATTTACAAGCTCCCCCTGGTTTGACAAAGACTAAAGCTAAATTCTTAAATCATAAAGCTCTAAAATATTGCATTATGAATGGAAATCTCTACTGGAAAGATGTTGGAGGCATTTTACTTAATTGTTCATTGAGAGATGAAGTTGCCAAAGCATTGCAAGAGTTCCATGAAGGAGATTGTGGTGGGCATTTAAGTTGGAAGACTATTGTTAACAAAATTCTTAGAGCTAGTTTTTACTAGCCCACCTTGTTTGCAGATGTCCATAAAAAGGTAACCTCGTGTCACAAGTGCTAGATGTTTGAAGGAAAAAGGAAACTTTTTCCTTTACCCTTGAAGCCTATTTTGGTTGAAGCTCCATTTCAACAATGGGGTTTAGATTTTATTGGAGAGATTCACCCACCATCATCAGGCTAGCATAAGTGGATCCTTACAGCTATTGACTACTTCACCAAGTGGACTGAAGTTGTACCCTCCAAGCAATCCACTGATGTTGTGATTAAAAAATTCTTGAAAACTAATATTCTCTCATGTTTTGAATGTCCCGGGAAGATTATCATTGATAATGCAGTAGCTTTTAGATCAAAAATGATGATAGAATTTTGCAGTAAGTACCATATCACTTTAGGGCACTCTACATCATATTACCCTCAGGGAAATGGACCGGCAGATTCTTTGAATAAAATTTTGGTAAATATCATCAAGAATATGTTGCAGGAAAATAAGAAATCTTGGCACAACAAGTTGGTTCATGCACTTTGGGTAGACAAGCTGGCTACAAAGAGATCAATTGGTATGTCCCCATATCAGTTGGTGTATGGGACTGATGTTGTTTTTACCACCTCTTTGGGTGTTCCTGTTATGAATCTATTACAAGAAGTATAGGTAGAGCCTAATGAAATCCAAAGGAGGATCAATCAGATGATACAACTCCAACAGTCTAGAGATTATGTTTATAACCAGACTCAGATGATCCAAGAGAGCATCAAGAAAATCTATGACAGGAGAGTCAAGGATAATGATTTCAAATTGGGTGATATGGTACTAAAGTGGGATTCAGGAAATGAAGACAAGGGAAAACATGAGCAGTTTGACAATTTGTGGAAAGGCCCTTTCATTATCCAGGCTTACAGAGGAAACAATGCATTCCTACTCAAGGACACAGATGGAGCAGATCTTCCAGGAGGACCTATCAATGGCAGAATGCTCAAGCATTACGTTCCACCAGAATGAAGATCTTTTACACTCATCTCATTGTACAAACCATTTTTAATTTTATGTCATGTGTGAGGTGATTTTTATCATGTGTTTTAAGCCCTAAGAGAAGTCCCTAAGCCATTGATCAGGACCACTAGATTTACAGTCAGAATAAAGCAAATCAGGATGTAGAAAAAGCACTAGAAAAGAATATTCAAGGCAGCAGGTAGCTGGTTCTTGGCACCTCACAAGGAGAGAACCATCCCCAAGTGGAGCCACTTTTATAACCCTATATTTCATAGGATCACCTGATGATTATAATCTCTTCCTCTAGTTGTATTATATTGTAAATAATATTTTATTTTGCCAATGATTTACAAGAAAGAAAAAGAAAAAGAAAAGAAGAAAAGAAATGAAAAGAAAAATAAAAAGAAAAGAAAAGAAAGAATAAAAACCAAAAGAGGGTATAAAAATTAAAATAAAAAGATAAAAGATAAAACCCCATGGAATAAATTTGGTTTGATTCATACTTTCTGACCATGATCAAACCCTTTGAATTTATGTTGATAGGATAGTGAATAAATGTTGCCAAATACTTTAATCTTGGCCAAATCAGATAGGTTAGTGAATAAGTTTGACCAAACAGTCTAAGCTTGGCCAAATATCTTAGGTTAGAGTAATTATTGACCCAACAGTTTAAACTAGGTTAATGTGTTAGGTGATTAGATTAGAAACTAGGTTAGCATGATTTATTTCAATAAAAAATTGCAAAAGGTTGATTAAATGCCTTTATTTTGAGTTTAAATGATGTCTTTTTGACCCCTTGGTGAAAAAATTGAAAACGGGGAGCTAGCGCTACCCACAATATACCTTTATCCTAAGTTCCATGGTGTTTTGACAGTTTGGCACTTTGTGGCTAAAGGGCGCACTAATCTCAACGGTCGATCAAAGTGCGCCTAAATCAATGGTCTGCAGTGGATATCGGACCCCCCCGACCTTTCTTCCTTTAACGGTGGGGGGGGGGGGGGGGGGGGGG
>ML786168.1:270219-298520 GCA_009831015.1 Picea engelmannii | reverse complement strand
GGGGGGGGGGGGGGGGGGGGGGGGTCCGAGTTGGTGGTTTTCCTAGCACGGGCCCCGCATAACTTGTCAGCTCCATATCTACTCAGACCCCCCTCACTCAATTCCTCTTACCACTTGCTCCCCCCTATGATAATCCTCCTAACCACTCATCAATATCATTTTTCCTCACCCCTCCATCGTACCTCACTACCCTGTCACCACGTCACATCCCACTACCCATTGGGAATTTAATTGTCACCATGTCACATCCCACTATCCGTTGGCCATTTAATTCTCACCACATCACACCCATATGCTCATTGGCCAATCAATGACGTCTCCCATGAATGTTACCCATCCAACTCACCACCTGCATCGTAACAGACACCTCCTTCCACCATTTAACTCTATTCTTTCACCATTCTCTCACTGTTCACCGATCCAGACACAGTCGACACAACAGTTTCCTCTTTGAAATCTAACTGCCATCAGATATACTATCGACAAGCACCATTAAACCTGGTAATCACGGACAACATTGTTTTCCGTTTTCATATCTCAGTTTGATTATGGCGCCTAAATATAAATCCACTGAAACAGAAGAAAATATGTTCCTTCCTCCTCCCGTTGACCTGGATCGCGTCCCCCTAGCCGATAAATATTATCGAATTGCAGAGCCGAAGTGTGAATTCTATTTATTCGAATTACACTTCTAGCTCAAAGATATATTCCTAGACCAGAGTGACGAGATCAGACTTTGGGGTTCCAATCTCCCACTGTACATGTTTCCCCATACTTGCCATTTCCCTGAGTTTTCCCTGAAGTGTCAATCTCACTACCTTCCCGACCAAAGGGCCATTGTGTATTCATCTGGTGAAACTTTATTCACCATCACCCCTGAAACGATAAACCAAATGTTGCAGATACCCATAATTGATCCTGCCACCCCCTTCTCCATTGAAATTCTAATTGAACTCTATCAGAAGTTTTCCTTTCCTCAAAAAGCCCAGATTTTTGAAATCTTCTTACCAGAAGACGCACATTTTCCTAAAAATAATCCCCCATATCCTTCTTCCATCTTCTCAATCAAAGGAAATTAAACATTTCCTCCCTATGTTTCTTGCTAGGATATTATTCTGATGAATGGGTAGATGAAGCCATTTTGAGTTTTATGTCCATTTTCTCCACTGAAGAAAAGGATACAACTCAATTTGATTATAACTAGTTTCTGGATGACAACATCCATGAACAGATTTTCAAGTTCTCCACAGAAGGGATGTTACGGTACTCCTCAGTGTTGGTATATTTTTTCCTTTCTTCCGGGTAGATATATTCTCCTTTGACCTCCAGAAGCTGGATCAAAATGAAAATCCTCAATCGGTAACCTCTTGGACATCATTGGTGAGGAAGAACTCATCTGATTTCATCTTCAAAAAGTTCATCGACCAATTTTACCACCCAGTTGTGTGCATGTTGTTATGGGACTTATCGGTAAATGCAGACATAAACATATCTCCCTAGATCTAGGTGGATCTAGGGAGATCTGTTTATGTCCGCATTTACTGATAAGTTTGCCAATTTTGTTATGGGAATTATTGATAAATGCGGACATAAACAGATCTCCCTAGATCCAACTAGATCTAGAACAAAATAAAACATGACATGATGCTTTCCCTAAGCTCTAATCATTGAGTTTACTATCAAACGAAAGATAGGTGACATACCGTTCAAATATCACTTCCTCTTATCGTCGTCATCCTAGCTCAAATCCAGTTCTCCTGTGATATTAGATCTACAAGAGAACACAAGCCAACCAAATTTAAAGCAATATAGCATACACAAAGAGAACCTATGTATATGATCAAGGAATCATACAATAAAACGAGATGAGTTTTATGGGAAAGAAACGTATCATTGTATTATAAATAATGAAAGTGGAGATTACAACCAAAGCCTTAATGTTGCAAGGTCCCTTTCCGATGACCCTTTGCTCCAACACACACACTTGCTCCAAACTTGAATGAAGAAGATCCACAATGACTTGATGAACTAAAATGAAGCTCTCAAGAATGATCCAATGCATTATTATCCATACAATATTAGCCAAATTCAACCTTCATTAACCTTAATTCCTTGCTTAACCTTTTCCATGAGAAATCCCTCCTTATATAGGTGAAAGAGAGATGGTTAAAGACATTAGGATCATCCCACCAAATCAGAGAAGCGAGTAGGATCCCAACCATATGGATACCACCTCACCTTCTAGAATATTCCCTTCTAGAAATTTTGTGAAGGTCGACCTTTTCTTAGCCTTTTGGCATCATCGCACCCCAGCTGTAGAGCAGCCTCTGGAGACATCGCAAACCAGTTTTAGGGTAGAGTGTGATGACCATTCATTATCGCACCCTTCTTATGATGCAGCCTACAACGACCTTCCTTAATAGGGTTTTTTGGAAAAGGAAGCCAATCACTTTCCTCATGGAAAAATTCTATTTTTGGGAACATGAACACGTGTTGTCAATAGATCACTAGGATGACCAAAATAATGTGTAACAATGCTCAGCAGCAAAATGGAACCAAGGATAAATGAGGAGGTCCAGAGGATTCTTCACCTATCAGACTTAGCCAAAACATGGGATTGGTACCTTTACCAGAACCATACCGAAATTAGAGTCTATGGGTGTGACTTACCTCCATACAAGCTACCAAAGTACCTTCCTGTCATAATATTTTCCTTGGAATACATCAGGCAAATGATCAACTATGATGATATCCACTTCATGGAATTCAAGAAGAAGCAGCAACTCGAGATCAAAGGCCAGTTTGGTTCTTTCATATGCAACAAAAGAGTTGCAGGGGAAGAAGCCAATAATATTTTAAAGGAAATGAATTTCGGCCTAATCTTCCTATGGCATTATGACCCCTATGGAATTATCACAGTAACCAGGATAAAAAATAAGATCTCTCCTTATGCTCACATACCAAAGCCTGATATTGAAAAGTTCATGAATCAGACAAAGTGGCAGGAAAATACTTTACTAGAGACAGAAAATCATCCTTCACCTACCAACATTTCACATACTAGCACTCCACAGGTACAAGCAGAGAAGAGAGCCAGGAAAGAAATATCTCCTTCAATCATAGAGGTGTCAACAGAAGACTTCCAAGTCTACAAGTTGAGGACCAAGACTAGACACACACCTGACAGGCTTAGAGAAGGAGAAACACAGTCCACAATAGTTATGGAGGGACCACACTCATCAGTTTTCTCAGGCAGCCAACACATAGTGTCTACTTCCTAATTCAAGAAGCAAGAAGATACTACACTATCATTTGAGTCCTCGCAGGAGCCCATAGGACTTAGTATCTTCTATAAGTATAAAATGATCAAACAAAGAAATGAAATCCTGACCAATAGCACCTATGCACAGTTTTGGAAGAAGACATCTACAGCTCATCATAGATTACTATCTACATTCGACACTGAGAAGGGAAGGATACACATCGAATTCTTATAGGTGCAGGTCCCTCACCCCAAGACCATTTCTGATTACAAGAAAGCATATTTTGAGTTTGATGTGAAAGAGGTCCATCCAGCAGATCAAATGGATATGCACAGGCAAACTGGGGAGATGATTTTCTCCACCCTAACAAACACTTCACTGACTGTTGTAAACTTCTAGGTATCTTTAAACAATGTCTAGTCCCAGTTGAAGCTGGAAAATATATCTTCTCTAGCCAAGGATAATAAGATCAAATACCTAGAGGAGATGGTACTGAAAACTGGCTATGATCCATCCAATGTCAAAACAGTCGAGAAACTATTGAAGAAGAAAAATGTTGACATAGAATCTCTGAGGAAACAACTTAAACTTCTAGCCACTGAAGATTCAGAAGCAAAGGAAATGGCTGAGAGTGAAAGCCACAAGGAGGAGATGATGAAACTGATAAAGGAGAAAAATTCACAAATAAAGGAGATGGAGGTTGAGCTAGATAATTTTGTTAAAGAGAAATAATATAGCATTCAGATGGCATTCATCCCACTGGAAGTAGTTCCTCTCACAGGAGTTAGTATAGAAGCAACCACAACATCAGAAATTCCATCAACCATTCCAATGAAAATTCCAGATGCTTATGAGAAATTAGTGAAGTCAATGGAGGACATGACTCTTCAATGGGAAGAAATCAAAATATTGCAAGAAGAAGTAACAAATCTCCAGAATCTGAAGTCCATGTTCCAATATAGCTACAACACATAGATGCACAAATCACAAAGACTCACTCAAGAAATACAAAAGTTGCAGAAGGAGATTGTCATGGCCAAGACACTGTCAGAAGCCAAGGAAAACATATGGATGGACATCAACAAGTCAATGTAAAAGATATTACCAATCATACAAATTGTGTTTGAACAACATGAACTGGTACAGAGAGATAGACAAGCAATTGATAAGATAATGGAAGAATTGGGAGAGAAGCTTACACAAGCCACTGAAATCATCAGGTTCTTAAAATCCAAGACCAAAGAGGAGTTAGAGGCATTGGAAATTGAATACAGGAAAGAAACCATCCTTGAGGTTAATAAGGTTTTGACCAAGAAAGGGTTGATGCTACAACTAGAGGAGAAATCTCAGACGATGGACATTGGGGTGCAGAGATTTTTCAGCAAGGTCGACACACTGCACAAGAAAGGGATTCTAGGACTACTAGTGATAAATGATAAGCTCATCAATCTGTCAGACTACAAGCAGAAGATCATCATAGTGGAAAAAGATGGTTCTAAATTTGTAGGCATACAAGGGAGAATTACTGGCAAGAATTTATTAGAAACTTTACAGTTGGACTTGAGCATCCAACATGAGATAAAATACATTTTCATCACCAAGCCTATTTTTTCCAAGTACACTGAGATGGAAGAAACATACAGAAGGTTACTCAAGGTTTCCATCCCTAGTCAAAAGAGGCAGGAATACCTATGTGCTTTACTTGAGTAGAGGTGATGTGGATGTCCGAGTCAGCATGAGGAAGACAGTCAAGTCAAAGTGATGAATCAATAACTACTTCCCCCAGAATCAGCACCAAGGGTTCAAATAGATCACCAACATTCCTATTAATTTTTAATTTGTAATCTAGTTAGTTAGATTTTTCCTCTGCCATATCCTAGTCATTAATGACAAGATCAGATGTAATTGTTGTATAAATACTTCTCACTTCGAAGTATTAAAGGTTGGTTTTTGCACCCAAGGAGCTATCTGTGTAATCTTTTCAAAAGGATAGACCAGTAATAAAAAGGATTTTCACATGATTCTTGTGTTTGATCATTGGTGATGTTTATCTTTCTCTGTTAATGTTTATCTTACTATATAATCATTACATTTTTTGTTTCTAATCATTAAAAGGAAGTTAATGAACAGAATTTGTCTCATGCACTTTGTTTCTAGTCTTTTAGTGATCTACATGCTGTTCATCTGATATTAATTAAAGGAATTCTTAATTTCTTATTTTCTTGGTTGACTTTCTCACTTGTTCTATCTTTTCATCCCTTTTAATTCTAATAGATCCAGTGGTTTTACTATCTCGCCCTGTGAAGGAACCCCATAAAAACTGTATCAGATCCTAATATTTAATTTTGACCCCATATCCCAATGGAAGTTTAATGCAATTCTTCAACCAATCTTCATAAGCAAACAAACAACCTCATATTATTTTAACTAGCCTAATATCTAAAACTCAAACAGATCTAAATCCTACAAAGAGATCCCTCTCTAAAACTGGCAGGGCTAGATCCCAGTTTCGAAAGTGGTTTTGGTAAGTTACCTCTGTCAATTTCTTCTGCCCTTGACAACCTATGGGAATTACAGAGTGCTAACACATGTGACCATATGTGCAAAACCATGGGATTATTAATTTAAAAGATGTTCACATCACTTCATGGTTTACGTGTTTGTAACCTATGACCAGGGGCTAGAACCTAGTCCTTTAGACTTCGACCTTCAGGTGCTTTCTCTTTCATCTAGTCTTCCAAATGTTGACCTCTCACAAGGATTGATCTAATGGTTAGCATGATTCCTAGAACCAAATCAATGGTCTATCTTTGATCCTTTACACTATCCTTCCACTACTTTATCCAACGGCTATGAATTAATCAAAGGTTGAGATCGATGGTCACCATTTACTTCGGGACTTTGAGACTTCAAGGGTTCATACTTTGGGGTAATTATTATTCCAATTTCCACCGGAGTTGGTCAGTGCCGAATTGGTCAACATGGGACTGCTTACGTCATCTTTCCACTACATTTTGATATAACGGTCATGTGAGAATATGAAGGATCTTAGATCAACGGTTAGAATTGACTTCGTCCTTCAGCACTTCGGGTATTTGTTGGTTTCCCCCAAAGGACAAACTCCCAGAGTGACGTAATTTGTTAAGGTCGCTACTGACTTGGAAATGGTCGATTGGTTTCCACGTGTCCCTTAGATTTGTGGCTTACATGTACCTAAAATTCCAACTAGACCTTGACACTTGTCACCATTTGATTGCACCATGTGTCCTTGTTGATGTGGTCTTTATTGACGTGGGTTGATTGATGTGTCACATGTCTTCCTCCTGAATCTAACAATTGTAGGTTCAAATGAATCCTTGATCCAATGATCATGATCAGTTCTTGATCAACGGTCTAGATTCATTTTGTCCTTTGGGACTTTGGGTTATTCGCTTTTCCCACTTCCCAATTCTCCCAGAGTGAGATTCCCTGAATAAACCTCGAGTAACTTGACTTCATATAATGATCCTTCTTTGACGTGAAAATATTAACATGATCCAACGGTCGTCGAGAATTCAGCTATTCAAGATCTCGTGAATCCTTGATCCAATGATTGTGATCAGTTCTAGTCAATGGTCTAGATTCATTTCAGCTTTCGGGACTTCAAGTTATTCACTTTTTCCACTTCCCAATTCTCCCAGAGTGAGATTCCCCAAATAAACCTCGAGTAAATAGACTTCATCTAACGATCCTTCTTTGACATGGAAAGCTTAACACGATCCAATGGTCATCGGGAATTCTGTTATTCGAGATATCGTTAATCCTTGATCCAATGATTGTGATCAGTTCTAGATCAATGGTCTAGATTCATTTCAAACTTTGGGACTTTATCTTTTCCCACTTCCCAATTATCCCGGAGTGAGATTCCCCGAACAAACCTCAAGCAACTTGACTTCATCTAAAGGTCCTGGTTTGTCCCAAAATCTACATCAGTGGACATGATTCGCCCTCGATTATTTTGTAGTTTTACTGTGGGTATTTCAATCCTGGTCGCGTTTTTGCAATGCGCTTTCCCTTCTAATGTTTTTGGTATATTCCTCTGCATTTTGTTCATAAAAACTCATCATCCCTGCTATGCACTTTACCTTCTTATATTTTTGGTTTTGTACTTGGATTCTAACTGATCGAGATCATTGATTTGTTGGGAATTTGATCATGATGGTGTTTCTACATTGCATTGATCTCATGAAATATAATACGTTGCCTCTTCTGAGCTTTAGGTATATTCCTTTGCACCTTGGACTATGTATTCTACACAACTTTGTAACACCCTGTTTCCCCCATCTTGTAAATATATAACTGGACTGGCCAAGAACTATGGCAAACTCATAAATGTGAATATGTGATGTAAATGGACCTTGAGGAAAAGGTCAATGAATGTGAATAACATTTAGAATTTTATTGCAGGACTGTTGAGAGGGGACGTGCAGAAAAAGAGACCACGATGGCGGTGGAAGGCACCTGAAAAGGTGGCGTTAACTTCCACCAAGAATTAATACCATATTTGGACTCCACTGGCCCGGAGAACCAAAAGCGGTTCGTTGGCCCCGAATTAAATGCCTCGCAGACTGGTAGGTAGATGGCTCCTTAGGAATTAATGAGGGATGGGGAGGAGAACCGCCCATTTGTAGAGCCATCATGACTGGCCAGTGCAAGGGTAATCGCGCCACATGCAACCTCGCAAGAGGATAAGGCGTAGGGTAGAAGCGATGAAGGGGCGGACGCGAGGGGAGAACTCTGGCATTATGCAGAGTGAGTGATAGCAGAGAGGGAGGATTGCAACCTTCCCTCTTGGTCACTGGAAAACAGAGACGAAGTCTCAAAACATCGTGGTCTCAACTCGGGGGTGGCTAGTGGTAAATCTGCTGGGAGTCGTTGGGCCTACGGTTGGGTGGAAACAAGCACCCCTCTCAGCAATTTCTTGACCCCTGGTGTTATCTCTGATAAGTGTTTTGCCTCTGGCATCTTGATATATATATATATATATATATATATATATATATATATATGTGTGTGTGTGTGTGTGTGTGTGTGTATGCTTATTCTAATAATTATGCTCATAAGCTGTGAAACTATGAATGATTTTCATTATAAGAATGACTGTATGGTGTTTTGATCAGTACTAGTAGTTGTATATTTATATGGAAAGACTACGTATGTTTTATGTCTTCATGAATTCGTTATTTGCGTGCGTATTGATCAAATTCAGACTTCACGTCTGGTTCTCGGGAGGACAACATCCTTATATACCTCAGGTAATACCCTGAGTAAACCTCCCCATAGAAATACCTTCCTTGAAAATCCCATCAAGAACCAGGAAGGCAGTTGTGAAGGCGTAAGGCCTTAGTGACTCTACATGAGGAGGAACGATCTTCTTGAAAACCGAGATGACAACATAAGGATGAAGTAACGAATCGACGGATGCGATTCTATCGGGAGATATATGGTCACTCACGACTGTCAGATCGGAAGGAGAAGATGGAGTGTTGGGTACCTTAACCTTATAGGTATTAATTGACGGATGAGATTTCATCGGGGAATCTACGGTCACCCACGACCGTTAGATTAGTAGGATAAAGTAGGGCGTTAAATGCCTTACCACTTGGTTTTCCTGTGTCTTCATGGGTAGCGAAGAGTTTAGGACCATAGATCCCCAAGGTTCATGAGAGTATCTAGACCGTGGATCTTTTCCACGCCCAGGGAGTCGTGGCAGAATGCATGGGTAGGAACCATTATGAGCCGTCAGATCTTGGCTGAAGAACCCGACAGTCGTTGGATTTGTCAGGAGTTACCCGAGGGTTAAGACTCCAGTGTATTAGGGGAGAAAAACCCTGGAACGGATCTAAGCCATCCGATTAACGAAGGTCACGTGTCAAGAAACCACCCATTTCGAGAAATCGGGGATCACGGAATCAGGATTCCTATTGATAAGAGATCGGGACTTTCCATTGTGGAAATCCCGGGATAGATCTAAGCCATCTGATTGACGGAGGCCACGTGTCGTAAGATCTCCCATTACGGGAAATCAGGAATCGCAGGATCGGGAGTCCTTGTGACAAGGGGTCGAGACTCTCCAAGGTGGAAACCCCGGAGTAATTGTGGACCGTCTGATTTACGGGGGTGACGTGTCAAGAGATTACCCATTTCGGGAAATCGGGAATCGGGGATTCGGGAGTCCTGTTGACAATAGGTCGGGCTCTCGCCTTGATAAATCCCGATGGAAGAGAGGTTGTAGTCATATGGGAAGAGGTCATATCGACCAATGCTTAACCCAAGGGGCTAACCTCCGATTGAGGTTCGTTCAACACTTCGGCGTTTTGGCATTCGGGATACCGGAGGGACATGTTTCCTCGTTCTCTCAAACCCTGAAGTCCAGACTTATAAACCTCGATATGTTGGCATGTGGTCAGGCTCTGATGAATGGTCAAGATCCTCTCAGAGGATCCTGGGTCTATGATGACCGTCCGATGTGAGGTAGAGATGCCAACTTTACGCTGGGGTGCGAATGCGCATTAGGGTAAGTAGCGAGAAGATATGGATGGCTAGAGTCCACCCGCCCAGATCTACGGCTAAGGATGCATTCTGGAGCCCCCTTTCCTTTCTTCTTTTAATGGGGGGGGGTCCGGAATTGGACACGCAACTCTCGAATGGTCGAGATTAATTCATCATGATCAATGGCTCTCAGGAGGATTCCGGACCCCCCTTGCCATTATGCCTTTAATGGGGGGGGGGGGTCTGGAATAGTGTGGCGTGGGAAGTGGGGCCCCCCTCCTGTCATCTCGACTATCGTGTTGAGTTTCCCTTTTCTCCACCTATATTCCACTTAACCGCGCGACGGGGCCTGTTCTCACTAGCGGTTCCCTACCCCTATTGAGATTTGTTCCTATTGGCCATTTGTTGACCCTGTAGGGATTCATCCCCATTGGTCGGTCGCTAGCCCTGTCGGGGTTCGGTGGTTGCAGAGTCAAATGTTTAGACATTACTGTAGTGCCGAGGCGCGAAATACAAATAGGCACTGTGTTCAAATTGAACCGTGAACATGACCTACGATCACATGGGAACGGAGAAGGAGAGAGAAGGAGCCAACTTACGCTGGGCCTCCATGGGTAATTAGGGGTTCTAGTTCGGCAGAAGACCAAAAAAATCTGATTTAGGTAGTGGGTATGTGACAAACTTACTACGTTATTTCTCCTGAGATTTTATTTTTGTTCTTTTTCGCTCTGTTTGTCATCAATGACAATTCATCATAAAAAATCATCATCACATAATAATGACTTCGATTGTTGACATCAATGGAAACACATCAATGAAAATATGTCTAACAATATCCCCCTTTGGCATTGATGGAAACACACCAAATTTATACAAAAACTCCCCATATGATGATGCTTATCTCCTCTGAAGTCACTCTCCCCCTTTGACATCAATGGCAAAGGGTTTCTCCCCCTTTTATTAATATATGTTTGTTTGTATGTTGTTAAACAAAATCTGAACTCGGGTAACTCCCCCTGCAATCATTCTCTTTCTTTCATAATTGAATGAATCCCCCTATCAATCTTCTCTCTCTGCCTCTAACTTCTCTCCCCCTTCATTTCTAAAAGGGTTTCTCTTCCTGACAAGGTCTCTCCCCTTGTCATTTTTACTATTGACCTAGTTGTCGATCCAATGCAAACACACATCAACCAGCCAATACATCTTCAGATTTTCTCTGTCACTGTCCCAGTCACTATCTCAGTACCTACTATAACCTATGTCACAATGTTTGTTCATGAAACTTCAGCTACTAGTCTTTTCCCTTCATTTTTAGACTTGTACTCGACATGTCTTCATCATTACCTCACTTGTTGTAGAATTTTCCACTCGCTCCATTTCTTTCCCACATAATAACTTCCATTTAGGGTTTTTCCACTTATAACCACTTTGAGACCAATGCATGATCATATCACATGACTTTACTGATAGAATACATAACATGCATTGTTCCTGGGTAGATGAAGACCTACAAAAAACCGTGTGAGAACCTGCATAAAGTTATACCATCAAACCATGATGCTTTCGATGATCCTAGTTATCTATTCATTTTTTTGTTCTTCAATACTCATAGAAGTATCAAAAGGACCAATGTTTAAGTCTTCCCTAATTTCTCCTTCCCTTTTTTGTTTCTTTTTTTTTTTTTGAGCAGTTTCATTTGATCATTTAAAATAGCATTGGAAAAAATATGATATCATCATCACTCAATTATTTTGGTTGTTCTACTATTGAATAGTCATCATCATCATCACTATTTTGTGCACCAGAAGCTTCTTTATACTTGTTTTGAGAATTTTCCTTTTTTATTTTCCATTTGTTGGGTAATTGATAATCTACTTGTATGACATTATCAAGTTCTGGAGTTGTGTCGGATTTTTCTTTAGGATTTTTCTTGTCTTGAGCTTGATCTACTTTATATGCATATCTTTGATTATTATATTCCTTATTATAAGTTTTACCCACCAATATCCTATTATTAACTTCATCAATATCAAGAGCAATATCTTACTTGGTACTTCAGATTTTCTTTTACATATCTTCTTATTTTGTTTGTTAGGGTTTCCTATTTTTAAGGATTGCATTGGTAATCTACATTCTCTAGTTTTATGACCATAGTTGTTTCATTTTTTACATTCACTATTGAAGTCTTGCAAAGGAGAAAATGAGTTGTAGTTTCCCTTCTCTGTATTGTACCTATTTTTCTTATATCTTTGGAAATTTATGTTATTTTATTGTCCATAAGCTTTTCAGTGTATTTATTTATGACCAAAATTATTGCAAGAGTAACAGTATCCAATAAATAGATATTTATTAGGGGGATTCCTTCTGGTGATTGTATGCTTCCTGTCATTTTTTACTTTAGTAGGGAATGTTGATTTCTGTTTATGTGGAACAATTTTCAATGGTATCATATTTGATTTATTATCTTCTCTTTTTAGGAGCCCTTTAGAGCATCTGTGTAACTGATTGGTATTTTGAAAAATCCTTGTGATGTAGAAGTTGAGTCTTGGGTGTATCCCAAACCAGTCTTGTTGTTTGGTGACCTCTGACTACTGAGAATTTCATCCAAGATCTTTGAACTATTTCCATATTTTGATCCCTTCTTTTCTTTCTCAAGTTCACTTTTCAGCAACTTAATCTCAGCTTCTAGTTTCTCAAATACTTGTTTTTTATCACTAAGTTGTTTTAAAATGACTTCTGCAATTTGATTAGCTTCCAGGAGCTGGGATTTTAAATCATTGATGATATTCTCTGATTTTTTTATAGTTCTTAATGCATCTATTTCTTTTGATTGATGTGATTCTTCAAATTCTTGAAGTTGTGCCCTAAGTATCTTGTTCTTCTTTTTATACTTTCTTAGTTCCTCCAGAGCACTAATCAGTTTTGTTTCTAGGTTCACTTCTCCTTCAAATTCATAATTTTCTTCATCATCTACATCATTATTTTGTGTATTCATTCCCATAAATAGCAGCTATGAATTCTCATCTTCACTCATGTCTGAAGAGATGATGTCTTCTTTAAAGTAGATTTTTTTCTTTTTCTTATAAAATTTCTTCTTGTATTGATTTTCTGGTTGTGAAATTCTTCATCATTTTCCTCCTACTTGGGATAGGGACATTTGTTAGTAAAGTGTCCAATTTTTCCACAATTGAAACATTTGAAGGGTAACTTTCCTTTATATTTTCCAATTCCTTTCTGGAGTTTCTTTATAAATTTGGCCTCTTCTACATTGGATATGTATGAATGATCTTCATGAGACATATGCTCATGTTTCCTCTTTACTTTAGATGCTTTAAAGGTTGTTTCATCTTTTGTTGGTTTATCATTCCTTGTTCTCATTTCATATGCTATAAAAATTCCATGAAGTTGATCAAATGTGAGTGTGTCAAGATCAAACCTATATTCAATTATAGAAATCTTGGCATCATATCTCATAGGCAATGACCTTAGTATCTTTTGCACAATAGGTTTATCTGTAAGTTCTTCTCATGATGATCTGATTGAATTAAGCACTTCATCTACCCTAAGAAAGTATTCAACAATGTTCTATTCTTCTTCTTTAATTTCTCTTGAGTTGTCATTGCATATTTTCTTTCCTGCATCATATTTGGGTGGAGTAGTTGGTGTAGTGTAACCATCTACAATAGATTGCCATATATCAAAACCAAGAGCCAAAAATATTTTTTTCATTCTTATTTTCCATAGAGCATAGCCACCTCCATTGAAAAATGGTGCTTTGTTGTTAGACATTCCCTCTTGTTCATCCATATTTAGGATCTACCTTCCAGTTGTTAGAGTGTGCTGAAGGCACCCGCTCTGATACCAATTGTTGGAATACTGAGAGGGGGGGTGAATCGATATTACCCTTTTTCAACAATTAACAGTTACTTTTATATTTTGTTAATTACCACAATAGATCAACAATAGACTTGTTTGTAAAATCAATTGTATAAATATAATTAATAGGAATTACAAGGCATTTATGAAGAATGGTGAAGGACACCAATACTTTTTAGAGAACCAACTCAAGGAAACACAAATCTCCTTCTTTAGGGCACCAACCCTAGGAAGCACCAACTCCCATGTTTTTTAGGGAAACAACCCTAGGAAGCACAAACTCCCTTGTCTTTAGGGCACCAACCCCAAGAAGCACAAACTCCCTCGTCTTTAAGGTACCAACCCCAAGAATCACCAACTCCCTTTTATTTAGGGCACCAACCCTAGGAAGCACCAACTCCCTTAAATTACACTTACTTAGTAAAGTATATGAATCCTTTTGTGCTCCTCCCTTCCACCCTCACTTCATAAGAATCATCAATTCTTCTTCTTGGACTTTTCTTTTGTTTTGATCTTCTGATCTGGACTGCAGAGACACTTCTTCTTCACCATTATTCCTTTATTATATAGTCACCCAACTGGTGTGAGATATGAATCATTGTGTCCCTTTGTTTGGACCATAACAGCTCTTTATTTAGATTAATAAAAATAATGTTTGTTTTTCTTCATTATTATTCAAACATTATTGTGAAGGTTTTTCAAATTAGTCAGAGTGATTTTCATAAATTAATCACTGATATGGATTGATTTCATTTTTAACTTGATTCCATGTCTATGCAAATATTGTAGAAAACGAATTTTGTAGAGGCTCTTCATTCAAACCATTTACATGTGACCATATGCACAAAACCATGGGCTTATTAATTTAAGCGATGTTTCCAATGCTTCATGGCTTATGTGTTCATAACCCATGACTAGGGGTTGGAACCTAGTCCTCATGACCTTAGCCTTCAGGCATTTTCTCTTTCATCCAATCTTCCGAAGTTTGACATCTCACAAGGATTGATCTAATGGTTAGCATGATTATTGAAACCAAATCAATGATCTAGCTTTGATCCTTTACACTATTATTCCACTGCTTTATCCAAAGGTTGATATGGATGGCCACCATTTACTTTGGGACTTTAGGAATTCGTGGGTTCATAGGTCTGGGTAATTGTTGTTCCAATTTCCACCGGAGTTGGTCAGCACAGAAGTGGTCAACATGGGAGTGCTTACATCATCTTTCAACTACATTTTTATCTAACGGTCATGTGAGAATCCAGAGGATCTTAGATCAATGGTTAGAATTGACTTCAGCCTTCAGCGCTTCGGGTAGTTGTTGGTTTCCCCAAAAGGACAACCTCCCGGAGTGACGTAACTTGTTGAAATCATTGTTGACTTGGCACTGGCCAAGTGGCTTCCACATGTCACTTAGATTTGTGACTTATGTGTACCGAAAATTCCAACTGGACCTTGACACTTGTCACCATTTGATTACTCCATGTGTCCTTGTTGATGTGGTCTTTACTGACGTGGATTGTCTGATGTGTCACATTTCCTCCTTGTGGATATAACGGTCAAAGGTTCATCTGAATCCTTGATCCAATGACTGTGATCATTTCTAGATCAATGTTCTAGATTCATTTCGGCCTTCGGGACTTTGGGTTATTCTCTTTTCCCACTTCCCAATTCTCTCAGAGTGAGATTCCCCGAATAAACCTCGATTAACTTGACTTCATCTAACGATCCTTCTTTGATGCAAAAATATTAACACGACCCAATAGTCGTCGAGAATTCAACTATTCAGGATCTCATGAATCCTTGATCCAACGACTATGATCAGTTCTAGATCAATGGTCTAGATTCATTTCAGCCTTTGGGACTTCGAGTTATTCTCTTTTCCCACTTCCCAATTCTCCTAGAGTGAGATTCCCCAAATAAAGCTCAAGTAACTTGACTTCATCTAACAATCCTTCTTTGACGCAAAAATATTAACATGATCCAATAGTCATCAGGAATTCAACTATTTGGGATCTCATGAATCCTTGATCTAACGACTGTGATATGTTCTAGATCAATGGTCTAGATTCATTTCATCCTTCGGGACTTTCTCTTTTCCCACTTCCCAATTTTCCCAAAGTGAGATTCTTTGAATAAACCTCGAGAAACTTGACTTCATCTAAAAGTCTTGTTTTGTCCCGAAATCTACATCAGTGGACAGGATTCTCCCTCAATTCTTTGGTAGTTTTACTGTAGGAATTTCAATCATGATCTCGTTTTTGCAATGTGCTTTCTCTTCTGATCTTTCTGGTAGATTCCTCTGCATGTTTTTCATAACAACTCATCATCCCCATTATGTTCTTTCCCTTCTGAGATTTTTGGTTTTTCACTTGGATTCTAACTAATCGAGATCATTGATCTGTTGGGAATTTTATCCCGATGGTGTTTCTGCATTGCACTGATCTCGTGAAATCTAATATGTTGCCTATCATGAGCTTTAGGTAGATTCCTATGCACCTCGCTCTATGTCTTCTACGAAACTTACTAAGTTATTTCTCCTGATATTTTATTAATGTTTTTTTGCACCCTATTTGTGATCAATGACAATTTATCATAAAAAAACATCATCACATAACAATGACTTCGACTATTTACATCAATGGAAACACATCAATGAAAACATGTCTAACATAGAGCACAACTCTAAGCTAAAATTGACAAAACTCCATATGAATTATGGAAATTCAGGTTGGATAATGTCAAACACCTTAAGGTATTTGGAAGAAAATCCTATATAAAAGGAGATGATGGTAACCTTGGAAAATTTGACTCCAGATCCGATGAAGGTATTTTCTTTGGTTACTCCTCTAAAATAAAATCTTATAGATGTTTAAATCTGAGATTAGACAAATATTTTGAAAGTGAAAATGTAAGAGTGGATGATGAAAATATTGGAAAGATCAAGATGCAAACAAATGACCATCCAACAACAACAATCTATAGTGAAGAAGAGAAAGACGATGAGGAAGATAATGTAGAAGAAGAAGAAGAAGAAGAGAAAGACAATGAGGAAGACAATGCAGAAGAACAAGAGGAAGAGGAATATCCTAGACAAGACACAAAGATTCCCTCAAGGTATGTTCAAAAGAACCACCCTGAAGAAATGATTCTTGGAAAGAACAACAAAGGTCTCCAAACAAGAAGACAATTGATAAGATCACCAAAACATGAAAATTTGTCTCTACTGTCTAAAATATAACCCATGAACTTCAAGGAAGATAGCAAATAAAAAGACTAGGTTAATGTTATGAATGAAGAATTAGATCAAATTGAGAAAAATGAAACTTGGGCATTAGTTCCAAGACCAAAAGACAATAATGTAATTGGCGCCAAGTGGGTTTTTAGGAACAAACTGAATGAGGATGGACAAGTAGTGATAAATAAGGCAAGGATTGTATGTAAAGGATAAGCTCAATTTGAAGTGGTAGACTTTGATGAAACGTTTGCTCCAATAGCCAGACTAGAAGCCATTAGAATCTTTCTCACATTTGCAAGATACAAGAGTATCAAATTCTATCAAATGGATGTTAAATCTACACTTCTAAATGGAAATTTGGAAGAAGAATTATTCATTGAACTGTTGGCATTATTGATTATGTGTTGTCATTGATGGAAACATGAGTCAAACATGTACAATAATCAGAGGAAAAGAAAGATCCCCTTGGGGAAGAAGCAATTCGTGATCACTGTTATTCACGATAGGATCAACAGTGATCCTATGTTCCTAAATATTGGGAGAGATAGCAGGGAGATTCTACAAAGAATACACACACATAATCAGAGCATGAAATGTTAAGGTCTTTGGAAAGGATGAAGGAAAGATTAGAAGGGAGAGCGCATTGCAGAAGTTCTATTGAGATTGAAATCCCCACTATAAAACTCCAAAATAATCAAGGAAGAATCTTGTCCATTGATATATTTCTCCAGAAAATCTTGGATCATCAAATCACGCAGAAGTTAGAGCCTACACAGAATAATCCCTTTTGAAGGATCATGTAAATCTAATCGTCCATTCAAATTTCGGGAGTAATCGAAACCATCAAATTAGTTAGAACCATTGATCAAAGCCAAGTGGAAGGATAGCCTAAGTTTTGGTACATCGAAACTTCACCACTTCAGTTAACATTGGAGATAAGGCAGAGGCACGAACTTGAGAAGTCACGAAATCCCGTCAGTCATTAGATCAAGGAGAGACTTCGGATGAATTCTCAACCATCTGATCAAGTTTAGTGGAAGGACAATGTAATCCACAATATCCCAAATTATCAGATTAAATGAACTCATGTATACTGTTAATCTAAGATCTCCTTGAGAGAAATACAAGCATTGGATCAGGTGGTCAACTCCAACGTTGACCACTCCAGCAAAAAGAAGTCTAAAACAGGTAATTTTACCTGAAGGCCAAATCCCTAGAGTCACAAACTCTCGTCGACCATCATATCGGAAAATATTATCAACCGTTGATCTGGAGTAAAAAATGTCAGAGCGCGCTAAGAAATACAGTGGTCAACTCTGGCCTTGACCTACTCTGATGATAAACCGTTAAGATGAACCAAGAACTCTCGAACCTTGGAGTTCCATAATAAACAAAGGTCGTCGAATCAAGACAGTTGAAGATCTATGGTGGTAGATATATATTTGGCACTTTGACAATGTTCGAAGGTTGATATAAAAGTGAAAAACACTCAGAGCCATGAAGTGCAAAGCCATGATCCAGGAGGAAGATATGTGGCAGAAGAAAAATATGACACGTGACCCAATCAGATGGTGACAAGTGTCAAGGTCTATGTGTCACATAAGGACTGTCAAATTCACAAATTAGGGTGACATGTGGCACACATACTATTGTTCCACGTCAACCTAGGTGACATCAACATACCACGTCACTCTTGGACTACAACCTCCGGGGATATCCAACTTCTCCTACCTGCAAAAATGATTGAAGCTATGAAGGCCAAAGTCATGAACTAACATTGGTCATTGATCTAAGATCCTCTAGGATATCTCATGACTATTAGATAAAGCATAGTGGAAATATAGAGTAAGCACAAGTCATGAAGTAATTCTAACCATTGATCTACTTCGAGAGAATTCTCGATCGATGATCAAGCACAGTGGAAGAATAGTGTAAGCATGATATGTTAACCAATAGCAAGCAATCATTGTCTTTTTATGACTTATTCGGAAGGTAAACCTCTGGAGGAATTGAACTACTTCATATTTCTAGTAACCCGGAGTCTCGAAGTGTCGAAGCTCTGAAATAAGATCTGGACAGTTGAACTCTATGGACACACATCAACTCAAGATCAAAGTGCACAGTGGGAAAGTGTTAAATCTCAACTATGTTGAAAGAGCACAGACCGAAGATATCAACTCTTGATTAAGTTGTGATCGTTGATTGTTTTTAAGCCTTTGGGTAAGCCAGGATCATTCATTCAACAAAAGATTAAAATCAACCGTCTGATATCCTAGTGAATAGATAATACGCAATTCGACGAAATTTACTCTGGAAGGATACAAGGATTGCAAATTCCAATAATCCTGAATACCCGGAGAGTCAAAGCTCCTATTGGTCTAATTCTAACAGTCCTAGCTCTTGGTCATGTGAAGGTTCTTAAAAGAAACTCGAGGGCCAAGTTCAATAACTACATGGAAAAAATTATTTAATCCCTTAGTTCTTAGTCGAAGTGCATATGAAAAATATGTCAAGAGAGAGTAATCACATGTACTTCGACGAAGTTTACTTAAGAAAGTATTACTCTAATAAAATGCAAGGTCGAATTCCGGAGGACTTGGCTCCAACATTGATCTCGTGATAGAGGAATAAGGGTGAAATAAGAGGGGCTATGAACATCGTTTAAAATGGATAATCCTGTGGTTTTGAGCCCATGATCATTTGAACATTGGGTTGAAGGAAGCGCCTCATACAGATTTCATTTATGTAAACAACTTAAGGTCAGTAGAGTAATTCGACAGATAATTAACACCATAAAAATACATAGAATCGGTAAAAGATCGAATATGATCTTTTGGCGAACTAAGGATGCAACAGAAGCATGAGAAAAATATAATGAGTTGATCCATATATGTGATCAAATCATGAGGAAAATTTTTTAATCAATATTAGTTAGTTAAATGAAGAGGTGCAATGGTTCATGTCAAAAAGACACATTGGTTCAATCCTATACTGTTTGAAATACTATATAAACCAGAAGTGGTGGTGAATCTAAGTGTGTCTTGGTGGTTATAAATATATATGTATATATAATGGATTGAATGGAAGTTCATTCTATCAGGTTGGTGCATGTTTACAAGTTCAGTCTTGTTATGAGGGTTGGATTCCTAACATCTCAGTTGGATCTGAGATCAACATGTTGGGTCTTGTTATGAGGGTTGGATTCCTCATTTCTCAATTGGATCTGAGAACTACAAGTTGGGTCTTGTATGACAGAGTTGTATCTTTCATATTTAGTTGAAGTTGAAGATATTAAAGGATTGATTTTATATGTATTTATACAAGTTAAATAAATAAAATAAATATATTGTATCTACTTCATACAATTTTTGTTTTAGATGTTTATGAATAATTAATTGAACTGCATATCTTATTCAGTTAATTTAGTTAATCTATGAAAGTTTGAAAGTAGCCAAAAGTTCCAGACATTGATTCACCCCCCCTCTCAGTGTCAAGTGTATATTTCAACAATTGGTATCAGAGCGGGTTCCTTTGGCACAGTTTAAACACTGGAAGGTAGATTATGAAGAAATGGGTGGACAAATGGTTCTCTCCACAAATGAGGCGCCCTTATTTGATGGAACAGACTACTCTTCATGGAGGGAAGGAATGAAATGGTACCTTAAGTTAAGAGGATATGGTGTTTGGGATTCAATAGTATCTAAACCTTGGTACTCAACTACCTCAAAGAACAAAACCAAATCTGAAAAAGAAGCAAAGAAAAATAATTCAATAGCATTAAAGGAAATCCAGAATGCATTGTTAGACCAAGTCAAAGAAAAGATGGGACACTTCACCTATGCTAAAGTGTTATGGCTCCATCTAGATAATTCTTATCAAAATATAGAACAAAACAAAGAAACGGAGAAATCAAATCAGTTTAAAGAATAAAACTAAGAAATGGAGAAATCAAATCAGATTGAAGAACAAAGTACAGATAAAGAGAATTATGATCAGAATAAAGAACAAAATACAGAACAGGACAATACCATCAAATAATTAATGCAAACCCCAGTCATCAAAAGAGAAGACTACTACATCAAGAAATTAATGAATACCTCAGTATTCACTAAAGAAAAACTATTAGATTTTAAGAATGATGTTATAACTACATTTGAAGTGATTAGTATGGAACCAACAAATGGTTTATATATTGAAGTTACTAAGGATGTTCTTGACCATCTTGAATACACAGTTATGTGCACTTTTGAAGAGTTGGAGAAACTTCAAAATAAATATATGTTGCTACTACAATAGTTAGATCAATCTAACCATGAAGAGCATGAACAAAATATTCAACTATAAGATAAAGAAGAAGAAATCAAAATATTGAAGACCGAAGTTGCTAATCTAACAAAAGAAATGGAATAATTGAAGACACATGACAATAAAAGAAAATAATTTCTAGAAGAGACAAAAGAAATGGTCATATGTCTAAAAACTCAACTTGAAGAAGCTAAGAAAAATGAAGAATCCCAGAAGATCCAATTAACTAAAAGAGAAGAATCATGTCACATGTTGGAATTGGAAATTATTAATGTCAAAAAGATAAATGAAAGTACTAATGCAACTGTCATGACTCAAATTGAATAAGCTAAGAAAAATTAAGAAGCACATAAGATCCAATTAACTAAAAAGTAAGAATCATGCCACGGGTTGGAATTGGAAGCCATCAACCTCAAAGGGATTAAGCTAGAAAACAAGGAAGAAATCAAAAGATTGAAGAATGAAGTTGTTGATCTAATAAAAGATATAGAAGAGTTAAAGACATATAAAAAAACAAATAACTGCAAAAAAGTCTTGGATGATACAAAATAAATAGTCATCAATATAAAGACTCAACTTGAAGGAGCTAAGGAAAAAGAAGAAGCCTTGGAGATTTAGTTGACTAAAAATGAAGAAACATGTCACATGTTGGAAATGGAAGTTATCAACCTCAAAAAGAAGAATGAAAAGACAAAAGAAACTGTCAAATTACATAACAACTCAGTTATCCTAGATAGGATCTGGAATAGTCAAAGACCAACTGATGAAAAAACCGGTCTTGGATACAATAAGAAAGAAGGAGGTGGAAAATAGAGCACCATTCAAAAACATGATAGAGGATCGTACTCCTCAAAAGAAAATGGTACAGTCACAAACCTAAAACACACCATGAAATTTGTCAAGGAAGGAAGCTATAAAAGTCAAAAACAAGAAACATATCAAAAGACAAACTTTGCATGTCACAACAAACCCAAGCATGGAAACACCTTCAATGGTTATTTCCTTTCTTGTAATAACTTTGGTCACAAAGCATTGGAATGCAAGAGTCCTGAAAATACAAATTTAGGAAGGTCCAATAACTCAATGAGATGTTGGAGATGCAATTATGTTGGTCACACAACAAAGTTTTTTCATACAATGAGATGTTACAACTATGATAGTTTTGGTCACAAATCCAAAAACTGCAGAAAATCAAGAAGTCAATCCATGAAACATAATTCAGACAAGTCAGGAAGAAAATCTAATGAAGGCTGGAAGAAAAGAAGAAATGACAAGTCTCAAAGAACAAATCTAGAAAGGAAAGATCCTACAAAAAAAAATATCTCATGAAAAGGTATGGAGAAGAAAATATGAAATAGAAAGAAAGAGAGATGATCTGGCACCTGAAAATGAAGAAGTTTCACTTACACAAAATAGTGATGAATCTTCAATAGCATATCAACCAGAAGAATTGAGCAGTGAAAATCTTGGAAGTTTTCCAATATTTTTTTCATAAACTACTAAATTTCTCCTCAACAGAAAATATGAATAAAAGGGAGGAAGGATTTTACAACATGATTTGGTAATCGAAGGACTGTGAATAAGATATTAAATTGGTTGAAGAATGGAAATTAAATAATTGGTATATATCAATGGTATTATTGTGAAACATTAGAATATCAACAAGAATAAAGAAACATATCAAGAAGATTAGTAAGATTCACACCCTTGTCCTTTAGGACAAAGGAGAAGACAGTAAAACCCTATGAAACAGTAAAAACTTAGGGGGATTATTTAATTTGGTCATCAGATGAGGAATTCATTAGATTAGGTTTAAAAGACTTGATCGCTACCAAAAAAAAAAATGGTATCAATAAGACTACCTATTTGAACACAAAAATTTGAGATAACAGCTGGCACATTCACAGGGGGAGAAAAACAGAAAAAAATTAACTCTTTGTCATTGATGCCAAAGGGGGAGAAAAACAGTAAAAAAAATTGGTATTAATATTTGGTATAATTAAAAGTTCAATCCTCCAACCTGAAAATGAGATCAATGATAGGGGGAGAAAAGGTATTTGTTTTACAGATATGTTTCCCTCAATGCCAAAGGGAGAGATTGTTGGCATTATTGATTATGTGTTTTCATTGATGGCAACATGATTCAAACATGTAAAATAATTAGAGGAAAAGAAAGATCTCCTTGGGGTAGAAGCAATTTGTGATTACTATTGATCACAATAAGATAAACAATGATCCTATGTTCCTAAAGGTCAGGAGAGATAGCGGGGAGATTCTACAAATAAAACACACAAAGAATCAGAGCATGCAATGTTAAGGTCTTTGGAAAGGATGAAGGAAATCTCATAAGGGAGAGCGCATTGTAGAAGTGCTATCAGGATTGAAATCCCCACAGTAAAAATCCAAAAGAATCAAGGAAGAATCATGTTCGTTGATATAGTTCTCGAGAAAATCTTGGACCGTTAGATCATGCAAAATCCAGAGCCTACACAGAAGAATCCCTTGTGAAGGATCTTGGGAATCTAATCGTCCATTCAAATTTAAGGAGTAATCGCAACCATCAGATCAGTTAGAACCATTGATCAAAGCCAAGTGGAAGGATAGCGTAAGTTTTGGGACATCAGAACTTCGCCACTTCGACAAGAATCGAATATAAGGCAGAGGCATGAACTTGCGAAGTCGCAAAATATCGCCAACAGTTATATCAAGGAGGTACTTTAGATTAATTCTGAACCATTCGATCGAGTTTAGTGGAAGGATGGTGTAAGCCAAAATATCCTGGAGTCTCGGATTAAATGAATTCATGTATACCATTAATATAATATCTCCTCAAGAGAAATACAAGCTATTGTATCAGGTGTTTAACTTCGGTGCTAACCACTCTGGTGAAAAGAAGTCTAAAACAAGTAATTTTACCCGAAGGCTGAAGCCCCAGAGTCACGAACTCTCGTCGATAGTTGGATCAGAAAATACCATCAACCACTGATATGGAGTGACAACTGTCAGAGTGCACTAAGAAAGATAGTGGTCAACTCTGGCCTTGACCTACTCCGATGATAAACAACCAAGATGAACCCCGGAGTTCCAGAATAAACAAAGGTTGTCGGATCAAGACAGTTGAAGATCTATGGTGGTAGATATATATTCGGCACTTTGGTGATGTTCGAAGGTTGATATAAAAGTGAAAAACTCTTGGAGCCACAAAGTACCAAAGCCACGAAGTGCAAAGCCATGATCCAGGAGGGAGACATGTGGCAGAAGACAATGATGACATGTGGCCCAATCAAATGATGATAAGTGTCAAGGTCAATGTGGCACATAAGGGATGTGAAAGTCACGAATCAGGGTGACATGTGGCACACATACTATTGGTACACGTCAACCTAGGTGACGTCAGCATACCACGTCACTCTGGGACTACAACCTCTGGGGATATCCAGCTTCTCCTACCTGCAAAAATGCTCAAAGCTTTGAAGGTCGAAGTCAGGAAATAATGTTTTTCATCGATCTAATATCCTCCAGGATATCTCATGGTTGTCAAATCAAGCATAGTGGAAATATATGTTAGACAACTGAGAGGGGGGGGTGAATCAGTTGTTACTGAGCTTAAATAATTATGCTTCTCTGAAAAAATCTTTGCAGAAACACTGAATGATGATCACAATAATGCAGAGAAATAAACACAGGCACATTCAGCATCAGTCACATATATGAGAAACATAGAGACAGATATTTTCCAAGGAAACCCATACAGGTTAAAAACCTCTTTTTCTTTATATGATAAGTAATAATTACATTCTTAAAATTATCATACATATGAGAACCAACTCATAATGAGGCTGCAACCTCTGTTTAGCAAGTTGCAACTTGCTGAGAGCACCAACTCTCTGTTTTCTCTAGTACCAACTAGAAGGAAGAACCGACTCCCTGGTTTCTCTAGCACCAACTAGAAGGAAGCACCAACTCCCTGTGTTCAAGCACCTACTTGAACCTCTGAGGACAACAGTCCTCCCTAGCACCTCCCAACCACCCTGAAATATAAATCTTTGAATCTGAAACTTACTACAGTGATATAATGTTCAACAATGGCTTACCCGACTTATCACTGTTCTGTTATATCTTGTTGCTCTTTCTACCACACTGCCTTTCTGCACAACACTTGCGTTGTCTGGTCTTTTGCTTTTTATGCTCTGTGCACCATCTCCAATCTCTACACAGTTCCTGTTTTGTGCTATTCAGTTGCTGCACTCTCCTTCTTCTTCACACATGAATCACCACAGCAACCTCCAATCGCAACAGCAACAACCACCCCTTCTCTTCTCTGTATTGTGTATTTATAGCTTCTGTGCACCTTGTGCATGCAGTGTTCTCCATTCCTCTGCATGCTTCAACCGTGCCAATCTCCTCCACCTCTCAAGTGCTCTGCGTGATCAACATCGTAACTCTTCAGCTTCTCTGGCCGTTTTCCCAAGTGTCTTCTAGTCCTCTGGCTGAGGCCATCAGTGGTTTCTGGAAGTTTCACGGTTGCATTCAACAGTATCCCTGTGATCAGTACTTGATCCAATGGTTCAAATCTAATCAGGATTTCATATATCGCGATTTCGGCATTCTCGGCGTTCATAGTTTTAGTCACTTACAAATCCCGATCCCCGAAACTCCGATGTGGATCTTACATCTACGGTCCTGATCATTTCTGGATCTGACGGTCCAGATTCACTTCGCGATTTTGCATATCGCGAAATCGGAATTCTTGTTGCATTGAGTTCTTTCTATTTTGAATTCGCGATCCTTGAAACTCCGATATGGAGTTATATCTACGGTCCTGATCATTTCTGGATCTGACGGTCCAGATTCACTCGCGATTTCGCATATCGCAAAATCGAGATTTTCGTTGCATTGTGTTCTTTGCCTCATGAATTCGCGATCCCCGAAACTCCGATACGGGCTGTGATCAATGGTCCTGATCAACACTTGATCTGACGGATCAGATCATTTCGCGATTTCGCATATCGCGAAATCGACATTCTTGATGCAATGAGTTCTTCGCCTCTTGAATTCACGATCCGTGAAACTCCAATACAGACTTGAATCAACGGTCTAGATGCGATCTTTATTCAGTGGCTGTGATTAAATCGTGAAATCACGAAATCGCAAAATCATCATTCCTGATGTCAAGTGACTTTGTCATTTCAAAGTCTCGATCCCCGATATTCTGTTGATGTCACACGTGGTTTGACACGTGTTAAATACTGCCATGTGTCACTCTGATTCGTGACTTATATGTGCCTGAGGTGTTGAATCTGCCTGGCACCTGTCAGTACCTGGTTGTGCCACGTGTCACTAGCTGACGTGGTGAGCAGGATCGATGGTCTAGATCACATGTTGATCTGACGGTTCAGGTTCAGTCAGGATTTCCTTCATCGCGATTTCGGGGTTTCTGTTGTAATTGTTCACGGGACTCGTGAAACTCCGATTCCTGATGGATCCTTTCATACGCTAGCCCTCCTGAGTTTATCTCCCGGTCAATGTGATCGTCACTCCATGAACACAACCTTACCCCGTCATGGCTACGGGGTTTGTGATGCCTCAATGAATACACCCGCAGGATTCCCGATTGGCCAAATTCTCGACACTTCGTTACACTGACAGCTGGCCCCCACTGATCGGGGTTTTGTGAGCCCATTTTCTCCTTGCACTTTAAACACCATGCAAGTTTTCCCCGATCCAACGGTGGTTGGATCCTACGCTTAGATCTAACACTTGAGATCTATTCTCCTCTTCCGCGTGCGCTCTTCTTGATTTTATTCATATCTGACGGCCCTCATGCTGTCGGGAATTTTGGATGGGATCCAACGATCAGCGACGCTTCTCCTCAAAGTTTACACATCCTTCTTACTTGGAAGAATTTCGACTCTGCACTAATTCCTCTTGAGCCTACGTTGTTCCTGTTTGTCCATCGATGCACATTCTGATCCTGCCATCTTCACTGTTGTACTTGCCATCAATGACAAGCATATGCTATCTGTTAAATATTTTCCAACAATCTCCCCCTTTGGCATTGATGGCAACCAACCCGAATTCTTTTCTCCCCCTTTGACATCAATGTCAAAGAAGAGACATGCTCCCCCTGAGATATTGCAGTAAATTTAGGAGGCATTAGATAATCAAACAATACAAATCTCCCCCTAACAAGATGGACTCTTTTAGGTATGACATGAAATGACACCCAGCTTTTGTCTTAGATATTCAAACGGTGTCTTGGCAAGGGGCTTAGTAAAGATGTCTGCAATTTGTTCTATAGTGGGAATGTAATGGACCTGAACAATCTGATTGGTGACCTGCTCTCTCAGAAAATGATATTTTATGGGAATATGTTTTGTCTTGGAGTGGAGGACAGGATTTTTAGACACACTAATGGCACTTGTGTTATCACAATGAATTGGGATTAGTGCAGTATATTTTACCTCTAAGTCTGCAAGTGTCTGAATCATCCATAATACCTGTGTGCAACAGGTAGCAGCAGCAATGTACTCTGCCTCTGTGGTTGATAGAGAGATGGAACCTTGCTTTTTACTAAGCCAGGCTACTAAGGAGTTACCCAAGAAGAATGCTCCTCCACTGGTACTTTTTCTCTCATCAACACAATTTGCCCAATCTGCATCTGAATAAGCAGTCAATTGAAGACTTTGATTTCTGGGATACCACAGACCATAAGTTATTGTTTATTTTAAGTACCTGAATATCCTTTTGACATCTTGCAAATGACTCTGTTTAGGAGCAGCCTGATATCTTCCTACCATTCCTACAGCATGCATTATGTTTGGGCGAGATGTTGTGATGTACAGCAGGCTTCCTATCATTGATCGATATGAGCTTTGATCATCATCAGGTGAATCATCATCCTTGCTTAATTTACATACAGTTACCATAGGTGTACCCACAGGTTTAGAATCTTCCATTTGAAACCTTTTCAGCATTTCTCTTAAATATTTTCCTTGAGAAATGAAGATCCCATCGGAACTCTGAGTAATTTGGAGACCAAGGAAAAATGACAGTTCTCCTATCATAGACATTTCAAATTCAGACTC
>ML786168.1:253653-266554 GCA_009831015.1 Picea engelmannii | reverse complement strand
CAAGTGCCTTCATTGCATTTACCAATTCTTCTATTCTCAGAAAGTATTTTCCAATAGTTTCATCTTCCTTCATCTTCAGTTGTTCAAACTGTATTATGTAGGTTTGAAGCTTTGCATCCTTTACCTTCTCATTACCTTCATAACTGTTAATGAGTTTGTTCCACATTTCTTTGGAAGTTCCTAGATGCATAACTTTTACGAATTCTTCTTTTGCAAGCCCACTCAAGATAGCATTCATAGCCTTAGCGTTGAAGCTAAATTCTAGTTTGTCATCCTTATTAGCTAGCACAACTGGCTTTACATAACCAGTCTCTACTACATCCCAGACATCTGCACCTAAAGCCATTATGTAGGTTCTCATTCTAACTTTCCAGAAGGCAAAGTTTGTTCCATTGAACAGAGGGGCCTTATTTGTTGAATTTCCTTCATGGCTTGACATGTTTAAGCTCTAGGATCTACCCTTAGATAAAAGGGGTCGGATCTGATACCAATTGTTAGCCAATTGAGAGGGGGGGTGAATCAGTTGTTACTGAGCTTAAATAATTATGCTTCTTTGAAAAACTCTTTGCAGAAACATTGAATGATGATCACAATAATGCAGATAAATAAACACAGGCACATTCAGCATCAGTCACATATAAGAGAAACACAGAGACAGATATTTTCCAAGGAAACCCATACAGGGTAAAAACCTCTTTTTCTTTATATGATAAGTAATAATTACATTCTTTACATTATCATACATATGAGCACCAACTCATAAGGAGGCTGCAACCTCTGTTTAGCAAGCTGCAACTTGCTGAGAGCACCAACTCACTGTTTTCTCTAGTACCAACTAGAAGGAAGCACCGACTCCCTGGTTTCTCTAGCACCAACTAGAAGGAAGCACCAACTCCCTGTGTTCAAGCACCTACTTGAACCTTTGAGGACAACAATCCTCCCTAGCACCTCCCAACCACCCTGAAATATAAATCTTTGAATATGAAACTTACTACAGTGATATAATGTTCAACAATGGCTTACCCGACTTATCACTATTCTGTTGTATCTCGTTTCTCTTTCTGCCACACTGCCTTTCTGCGCAACACTTGCGTTGTCTGGTCTTCTGCTTTTTATGCTCTGTGCACCATCTCCATTCTCTGCACAGTTCCTCTTTTGTGCTATTCAGCCACTGCACTCTCCTTCTTCTTCACACATGAATCACCACAGCAACCTCCAATCACAACAGCAACAACCACCCCTTCTCTTCTCTGTATTGTGTATTTATAGCTTATGTGCACCTTGTGCATGCAGTGTTCTCCATTCCTCTGCATGCTTCAACCGTGCCAATCTCCTCCACCTCTCGAGTGATCTACGTGATCAACATCGTAACTCTTCAGCTTCTCTGGCCGTTTTCCCAAGTGTCTTCTAGTCCTCTGGCTGAGACCATCAGTGGTTTCTAGCAGTTTCACTGTTGCATTCAACAGTAGCCCTACGATCAGTACTTGATCCAACGGTTCAGATCTAATCGAGATTTCATATATCGTGATTTCGGCATTCTCGGTGTTCATAGTTTTAGTCACTTACAAATCCCGATCCCTGAAACTCCGATGTGGAGCTTACATCTACGGTCCTGATCATTTCTGGATCTGACGGTCCAGATTCACTTCGTGATTTCTCATATCGCGAAATCGGAATTCTTGTTGCATTGAGTTATTTCTATTTTGAATTCACGATCCCTGAAACTCCGATATGGAGTTATATCTACGGTCTCGATCATTTATGGATCTAACGGTCCAGATTCACTCGCGATTTCGCATATCACAAAATTGGGATTTTTGTTGCATTGTGTTCTTTGCCTCATGAATTTGCGATCCCCAAAACTCCGATACGGGCTGTGATCAATAGTCCTAATCAACACTTGATCTGACGGCTCAGATCATTTCGCGATTTCGCATATCGCGAAAACGACATTCTTGATGCAATGAGTTCTTCGCCTTTTGAATTCGCGATCCGCGAAACTCCGATACAGACTTGAATCAACGGTCCAGATGTGATCTTTATTCAACGGCTGTGATTAAATCGTGAAATCATGAAATCGCAAAATCGGCATTCCTGATGTCAAGTGACTTTGTCATTTCAATGTCCCGATCCCCGATATTCTGCTGACGTAACACGTGGTTTGACACGTGTTAAATACTGCCATGTGTCACTCTGATTCGTGACTTGTATGTGCCTGAGGTATTGAATCTTCCTGACACCTGTCAGTACCTGGTTGTGCCACGTGTCACTACCTGACGTGGTGAACAGGATCGACGGTCTAGATCACATGTTGATCTGACGGTTCAGGTTCAGTCGGGATTTCCTTAATCGCGATTTCGGGGTTTCTATTGTAATCGTTCACGGGACTCGTGAAACTCCAATTCTCGATGGCTCCTTTCATATGCTAGCCCTCCTGATCTTAGCTCCCGGTCAATGTGACCGTCACTCCAGGACCACAACGTTACCCCTTCGGGGCTACGGTGTTTGTGATGCCTCAATGCATACACCCGCGGGATTCCCGATCGGCCAAATTCTCGACGCTCCGTTACACTGACAGCTGGCACCCACTGATCGGGGTTTTGTGAGCCCATTTTCTCCTTGCACTTTAAACAACGTGCAAGTTTTCCCCGATCCAACGGTGGTCGGATCCTACGCTCAGATCTAACGCCTGAGATCTATTCTCCTCTTCCGCGTGCACTCTTCTTGATTTTATTCATATCTGACGGCCCTCATGTTGTCGGGAATTTTGGATGGGATCCAACGATCAGCGACGCTTCTCCTCAAAGTTTACACATCCTTCTTACTTGGAATAATTTCGACTCTGCACTAATTCCTCCTGAGCCTACGTTATTCATGTTTGTCCATCGATGCACATTCTGATCCTGCCATCTTCACTGTTGTACTTTCCATCAATGACAAGCATACGCTATCTGTTAAACATTTGCCAACAATATAGAGTAAGCATGAATCATGAAGTAATGATAACTATTGATCTACTTTGGGAGAATTCTCGATAGCTGATCAAGCACAGTGGAAGAATAGTATAAGCATGAGATGTTAACTGACAACAAGTGGTCATTTTCATTTTATGACTTATTCGCTAGGTAAACCTCCAGAGGAATTGAACTACTTCAGAGTTCTAGTAACTCAGAGTCTTGGAGTGTCGAAGCTCCGAAATAATATCTGGACCGTTGAATTCTATGGAAACACATCAACTCAAAATTAAAGTGCACAGTAGGAAAGTGTTAAAGATCCACCATGTTGAAAGAGAACGAAATGAAGATATCAACTCTTGATTAATTTGTGATCGTCGATTTTGTTGAATCCTCTGGGTAAGCCAGGACTGTTCATTCAATGGAAGATTAAAATCAACCATCCGATATACTAGTGAATAGAGTTTACACAATTTGATGAAATTTACTCTGGAAAGATACAAGGTTTGCAAAGTCCAATAATCCTGAATACCCGGAGAGTTGGAGTTCTTGTTGTCTTAAGTCTAGCAGTCCTATCTCTTGGTCATGTGAAGGTTCTTAAAAGAAACTCGAGGGACAAGTTCAATAACTACATGAAAAAAATGAGTTAAGCCCTTGGTTCTTAGTCGAAGGGAATATGACAAATATGTCAACAAAGAGTACTCATATTTACTTTGATGAAGTTTACTTTAGGAAGTTTTACTCTGATAAAATGCAAGAAGGTTGAATTCTAGAGGACTTGGCTCCAACATTGATCTCATGATAAAGGAATAAGGGTCAAAGAAGAGGTGCTATGAACAAAGTTTGAAATAGACAAGCATGTGGTTTTGAGCCTGCGGTCATTTGAAAATTGGGTTGAAGGAAGCACCTCATACAGATTTCAGTTATGTAAATAGCTTAAGGTCGGTAGAGTAATTCGATGGGGAATTAACACCATAAAAATGCAAAGAATCGGCAAAATATTGAATATGATCTGTTGGTGAACTAAAGACGCAACAGAAGCATGAGAACAATAAAATGAGTCGATCCATATATGTGATTAACTCATGAGGAAAATTTTGAATCAAGATTAGTTAGTTAAATGAAGAGGTGCAATGGTTCATGTCAAAAAGACACATTGGTTCAATCCTATACCATTTGAAATACTATATAAACCAAAAGTGGTGGTGAATATAAGTGTGTCTTGGTGGATATAAATATATATGTATATATAATGGATTGAATTGAAGTTCATTTTATCAGGTTGGTTCTTGTTTACAAGCTAAGTCTTGTTATGAGGTTTGTATTCCTCACATCTTAGTTGGATGTGAGATCAACAAGATGGGTCTTATTATGAGGTTTGGATTCCTCATTTCTCAATTGGATCTAAGAACTACAAGGTGGGTCTTGTATCATAGAGTTGGATCTCTCATATTCAGTTGAAGTCGAAGATATTAAAGGAATGATTTTATATGTATTCGTACAAGTTAAATAAATAAAAGAAAGACATTATATCTACTTCATACAATTTGTGTTTAGATGTTTATGAATAATTGATTGAAATGCATATTGTATTTGGTTAATTTAGTTAATCTATGAAAGTGTGAAAAGTAGATGAAATTTCCAAACATTGATTCACCCCCCCCCCCTCTCAATGTCAATTGTATATTTCAACATGAACAACCTGAGGGATTTCAGCTGACAGACAATCAAGTTTATGTGTGCAAATTAAATATATCCCTCTATGGTGTAAATCAAGCACTTGTTGGATTACTAAGAGGGGGGGTGAATCAGTAATAGCGTAATTATAATCTTTTTTCTCCAAATAATCCAAGTGTTATATCAATGTAGAATTATTATCCAATAATGAGCAATAAGAAATGAACAATCACACACATACACAGTACACCAGTGTTTTACGTGGAAACCCAAATCGGGAGAAAACCACGGAATTTTTTATCTTATATGTCTTGAAGAATTACATTCATTGGAAGCACCAACTTCCTTTGTTTTCCAGCTGCAACTGGAAGGAGTCTCCAACCCCCTAGTTTCTCAAGCTACAACCTGAGGGAAGCTCCAACTCCCCAATTCTCTGGCTACAACCAGAAGGAGGCTACAACCCCCTATGTTCTCCAGCTACAACTGGAAGGTGGCTACAACCACTTGTCCTTGCCCCGTTCAACCGCCTTGAAGTAGAAGTAGAATGATGTAACCACTATCATACTATCACTGTGAGATATATTGCTGTAAACATGTACCAATAAACCTGAACCATGCATCAACCTGTAATCAACCTGTACCATAAACAAGTGCATTAACCATGCACCAACCTGTACCAAACAATCTGTAATCAACTTGTACCATAAACAAGTGCAACCAACCATGTGCCAAGTATGTACCAATTATGTGTCAAGTACTCATCAATATGTGCCAACATCATCAACTATACACCTCATGTATGTGCCAACTCATCAACTATTTGTCTCAACCATGTACCCAACTTGTACCTCAACCAAAATCCCTCATCGATTTCATCATCCAAATATGATTTGTAACTCTATAATATACCTAGTGTATATGATCACATAGCTGCAAACCTTCCTTAACTTTAACAACAAGAGACTAGCATTTTCATCAAACGTTTCTTTAGTCTCAAAAGACTAGTTTTGGATTAGTCAACAACCCTAACTTGAAATAATCATAACTTTGTACCTTTAATGAATAAAGATATTAAACTTATACACAATTTTATTCAGTTTGTTTTATGCAATTTTTCCAGGTGTCACTACTTGAAACCTCTCAGAAAAGGAGTTATGGCAAAAATGGCACACCTTGTTGAATTCTGACTTATTCTAGAGAGCGAACTTGTAGAGCGTGCCCTGCACGAAATATTTTTTGAATTGATCTAAAAATATTACACAACATACTAAAGACTATAATATAACCAACATATTTGGTCTTACTGAATTTGAATCTGTTATGAAGAAGTTATGACATTTTGACCCGAAACACTTGTTTTTGACTAGTTTCAGGACTAGCCACCAACCCTATTTTCCACTGAGTGTAACTCCAAAAATAAAACGACCCACAAGATAAAAAAATTACCACAGATACTTGGATATGTTTCCTCAATGTTATAGAAACTTCATGGTCTGAATCATTCTATAAAAAAATTTATTGTGAAAATGGTGAGATGACCTGAAAAAAAAACATACCTTAGAAAGCATCATCAAAAGAATTTATCCTTCCTTAAATTCCGGCCTTGTTTTCTTCACTTTCCTTAGAAATTTGGCTTATATATCCTTTGGTTACCTCACACATCTATAGATATTCAATATTCTCAAGTGTTTCTTGAATGAGAGAGCCCTGCCTCTTATTTATACTCTCCAAGTAGCTTCCTTAAAAACATATTATAGGTCACTTTGCCCACTTTCTTTATTTTAGGGTTAACCCACTTCTAATTTCTCCATTAAATTTATTATTGAATTAATTTATTTTGTAGTCACTTTGAATTATAGTACACTCATCACTTCACTTTATTATTTACCTTTTAAAATCTCTTAAACCATTTTGACTACTTTTACCTTTTGGGGCTTCTAAATGACATATGAGGGTCCTCCAATTTCATAAGGCTATAACTCTCAAACCATGAGAAGTTATGTGACGTTCCACATACCACCAGAAATAGAATGACATGTAATATCCATATATAATAGTATTACCTGAAATTATATCAAAACGCATACCATTATCCATCAAAAAAATTGAGTCGATTACGCAAACCTGGGTTCTCCAACTTCTCATGGCCATAACTCTTTAACCGTGAGGAGTTATGTGACGTTCCACATACCACCGGAAATGGCATGACAAGAACTATCCATATATGATAGTTTCACTAAAAAATTCACTAGCATTCATCTCATTATTCCACAAATAATCATGGGTTCTCTAACCATACTTCTAGGATAACTCAATTCGTAAAGCGTCTTCCCATGAGGGATTTCACCATATGGGGACCACTTTGGAGTTCATCCATTTCTAATTATTATAAACCATGACAAGACAATAACAAGTCATCTTTACATCAAACAATCGTGGGTCCATTACCCAACCTTTGTGATACGGGGATTTATTCAAGGGTTGACATCAACGACAACCAACCTTAATCAACAATCTCCCTCTTTGGCATTGATGGGAACACTCTAATGAAATACTGAAATAATATCACTCATGCTCCCCCTGGAACCATGCCTTTGTCCTCTACCTCTGATAAATCTCTCCCCCTTTGTCATCAATGGAAAAGGTATCTTTCCATCTGGGATTGCTCTCCCTGACTGAACTGTCCTCTTATGGTGCTTCCTCATGTAAATCTAAGACATATAAGATAAGAATTCAAAAAGCATTCATTTTGGAGTAGAAATAACTCCAAGTCTCTGGCGAATATATTCAAATGATTCTCGTGGAAGTGGTTTTGTGAAGATGTCTTCCACTTGTTCTTTTGTGCCCACATACTCAACTATGATGTTCTTTTCTGCAACCTACTCCCGTAGAAAGTGATACTTTATTGGAATGTGCTTCGTCTTGGAGTGAATCACCAGGTTCTTTGAGATATTGATGGCGCTTGTATTATCGCAATAGATTGGAATGGGCTCATCATACTCAACCTGTATATCTGTCAGAGTTTGTTTCATCCAAAGAACCTGTGTACAACATGATGTTGTTGCAATATACTCTTCCACGACTGTAGATAAAGATATTGATGATTGTTTCTTTCTTATCCATGATACTAAACACTCGCCCAAGTAGAACGATGCTCCACTAGTGCTTCGTCAATCATCAATACAACCTGCCCAATATGCATCTTTGTAGGCAATAAGTGATAGATCCTTTCCTTTTGTATACCATAATCCAAACTCTTCTATTCCTTTGAGATATATGAAAATCCTCTTCACTGCTAAAAAATGTGACTCCTTTGGTGCTACTTGAAATCGTGCCACCTGTCCAACTTCCTACATTACATCTGGTCTGGATGTTATCACATATAGTAGGCTACCAATCATTGACCTGTATTTTCTCTGATCTTTAGACTTTGAATCATCATCTTTGCTCAACTTGCAATTGGTTTGCATGGGAGTGATAAATGGTTTGCAATCTTCCATTACGAACCTCTTTAGCATTTCTCTGGTATACTTGGTTTGAGAAATAAAGATTCCTTAGTTTCTTTGACATATCTGAAGTCCCAAAAAGAAGGATAGTTCTCCAAGTAACGACATTTCAAATTCATTATGCATATCTTTTGCAAATTTATGGCTTAACCTATCATCATCACTACCAAAAATAATATCATCAACATAAACTTCAATTAATAAAATATTACCTTCACTTACCTTGATGTAGAGGTTGTTGTCTACACTTTCTTTTCTAAACCCTATCTACTGCAGATACTTATCCAGTCTAGAGTACCATGCTCTAGGAGCCTGTTTTAGACCATACAATGCCTTCTTTAATTTAAACACATAATATGCGTTCTCTGACAACTAAAATCCTTCTGGTTGTTCAATGTAGACTTCTTCTTCAAGTTCCCCATTCAGAAAAGTTGATTTTACGTCCATCTGATATAATTTAATATTTTTGGAGCATGCATAGGCTAAAAGCAACCGGATTGCTTCCATTCTGGCAACTGGGGAAAATGTCTCTTCAAAGTCGATTCCTTCAATCTGTGCATATCCTTTACATACCAATCTATCTTTGTTCCTTGTAACTTGTCCATCATTATTTAATTTATTCTTGAAAACCCATTTTCTGTCGATCGCATTCTTATTCTTTGGTCTTGGAACCAGTTCCCAAGTGTCATTTTTCTCTATTTGATCCAATTATTCATTCATGGCCTTATTCCAAAATTCATCCTTGTTGGCTTCTTCAAAACAGTTTGATTCAATTGTAGATAAGAGTGCTAGGTGTGTTTTTTCTAGTGAATGGATTTTTCTTCTAGTCTCAACTCCTGCATCTTTGTTTCCAATAATCTGATCTAAAGGATTATTCTTCTGTACTCGTTTGCTTGGTGTATTTGGAGATACTTCCTGAACTTGCTCTTCTGTTTATGTCGGATTCTCTTCATCTTCCTCTTCTACTTCATATTATGCTTCTTCTTCTTCAAAAAGTTGTTCCATTGATTTGTTTTCTTCTTCCTTTGATTCTGGTCTGCCTGTTTCATCAATTGTTACATTGATGCTTTCCACAACTTTGTTCAATATTAGATTGTAACACTTGTATGCTTTCCACAACTTTGTTCAATCTTAGATTGTAACACTTGTATGCTTTCCTGGTACTTGAGTAACCAACAAGTACTCCTTTGTCCACACAAGAGTCAAACTTTCTCATTCTTCCATCTTCTCTTTTGATGTATCATTTGCTTCCAAAAACTTTGAAGTGCTTCACATTTGCTGGTCTTCCTTTCCATAGCTCGTAGGGAGTTTTATCAGTGTTGTTTCTGAGAACTACTTTGTTTTGAATGTGAACTGGTGTATGCATTGCATGTGTCCAAAATATATCTGTCAATTTGGAATCCATTAGCATTGTTCGAGCCATTTCCTGTACTATCTTGTTCTTTCTTTCAACAACTCCATTCTGTTGAGGTGTCCTAGCAACGGAGAATTGTCTTTTTAATCCATCACTGCTGCAGTAGTCCATAAATTCCTTTGAAGTGAACTCTCCTCCATTATCAGATCTCAAGCATTTGACACTTGAAAACATCTCATTTTCAACCATTTCCTTATAGATATTGAAGTTTTCAAAAGCTTCTAACTTGTTCTTGAGAAAGCAAACTGCAGTCATTCTTGTATAATCATCAACTAATAACATAAAGTATCGCTCACCTTTTAAGCCCTTTGTTGTAGTTGGTCCAACTAGATCAGTATGCACAATTTCTAGTGGTCTTGTTGTTGAATATTCCTTTGATTTGAACCTGGTCTTTGTTTTCTTTCTTTGTTGACAATGCTTCCATAAAGTGTTGGTTGGTTTCGTGATCTGGGGCATTTCTCTGACTGATTATCTTTTGTTGACTTTGACAAGGTTATCAAAATGCATGTGACCCATTCTTCTGTGCCATAGCCAACTTTCATCTTCCTTTCCTAGACAACACTTTTCATTTCCAAATTCACTTAACACATATATGTTGTTTGAAGTTCTTGCAGTTGTACCGACCAATTTCCCTGAACCTTCTCTTCTTATCTCACACTTTTGTGAATCGAAAGTAACTTTATGAACTTGGTCACACATTTGACTCACACTTAGAAGATTATGTTTCATATCTTCTACCAGTAGAACATTTTGTGCCTTTTTATTCTTGTTCCCAATTCGGATTGTGCATTCTCCAATGATTTTGGCTGAATTATCATTTACGAAGGATACTAATCCATTTCTTTCCTTTCGCAATGTAAGAAATTTGTCTCTATCACCTTTCATGTGTTTTGAACACCCACTGTCAACATACCAATCGTGTTTCTTCTTCTTAGCTTGTAGAGCGACTGTGCATTCTTCATTGCTATACTGATCTTGTTTTCTTATCCATGTTGTTTTCTGAGGTTCTTGTCTATGACTATTGTTATTATGTTGAGGTTCTTTAGGAAGGACTGTCATTCTACAATTTTTGTCCATGTGTCCAAAATTGTTACATTTATAACATTTCACTTCAGTGCTCAAAGATTCAAACATGTTGTAACTTCTTCTTTGTGTTTCACTAGGTATTCTTGAGTAAGCCCTTTGTGTATGATCTCAAAGTTGTTATTGTTCATGTTGTTAGCTCTGCAATTCACATCGTTATGTCCAAATTTATTACATGCATAACATAAACCAAAAAATATAGTTTGATACCTGGGAGTTGAAGATATTCTGAAAGAAGGTGCTCATATGAATCCTTCTTCTTCTTGAGGCATATCTATCTGTTGTTGATTCTGAAATCTGAATCTTCTCGGTGGAGGAGTGTCCCTGTAATCTTCCTTGAGCATCTTCCTATCCCCTTTGATTTCTTGCCATGTTTTTTTGGAGCTTGATCCCTTTTCTGTCTGATTGTATCCAAGTCCAGACTTGTCAAGATGATATTTTTKACTGTTGATAATGTCATCCAGAACTTTTGAGCTATTCTGCATATTTTTCTTTTGAATATCCTTTCTTAGTGTGACAATCTTTGCTTCCAAGTTTCCAATGATCGTGTCATTTTCTTCTAGTTGTTCTTTGAGTTCTTCTTCAATTCTTTTATCTTCTTCTATTTGAAACTTCAATCTTGTCATCATTTGTTCTAGTTCTCGAGTGTCTTTTTTCTTGTCTAGTTCTGCTTGTAGTTTCTTGTTTTTCTTCTTTTCTCTTCCGATAACTTCTATGGCACACATTAATTATTCTCGATAATCAACTTCTGCCTCTTCAATTTCATCTTCGACTTCTTCATATCCTTCTTCAGATTCTTCATATTCTTCTTCGGAGTCTTCTTTGTCAGAATCTTTTACTGCCATGAATAGAATTCTTCATGTCTCACTGTCATTGATTTCATCTTCATCTAATGATGAGATGTCTTCTTTGATGCATAAGCTTTTCTTGAAATCTTTCTTTGTAGTTCTTTTAACTTTATATGTGTGTTTTCCTTTTGAGTAACCTTCATCATTTCTCTTTTTCTTATGAGGACATTTGTCAGAAAAATGACCAATACCATCACAATTAAAACAAATTAAAGGAAGCTTACCTCTATACCTACCATTGGTTCCCTTGTTCAGTCTTTTGATGAAGTTGGCCACTTCTTCATCATTTTCAGAGACGTCGTTGTTGTTGTTATATTCTTATTGTTCCTTTTTCTTTTGCTTTGATCTTTTGGACGCTTTGAAGGCTACTTCTTTTACATCTAGATTTTCTTGTTCATTTCTCATTTCATATGATGTGAAGATTTCATGCAGCTCGTCCATGCTTATTGAGTTCAGATCCGATCTTTCTTCTATTGTTGATATCTTAGGGTTGAATCTCATAGGAAGAGATCTTAGTACCTTTTGAACAATTACAGATTCTTCGATTTCTTCTCCCAAGCCTATGATTTCATTCATTGTTTCGTCAACTCGTAAGAAGTAGGCTGCAATATTCTCATCTTCTTTCATTTTTAGTTTTTTGAACTAACCTCTGTAAGTTTGAATTTTTGTTGCTTTGAATTTTGTATCTCCTTCATAAATATTTAGAATATTGTCCCAAATCTCTTTGGTGAATATTGTTTTACTGAGACCATTCAAAAGTGCATTTGTAGCTTTGGAATTATTATTCCCAAGTTTCACTGCTTTGTCATTTGTTGGTGGAACTGCTGGTACTGTGTATCCATCTACAATTGATTGCCAAATTTCAAACCCATGTACTTGTATATGTTGGATTACTGAGAGGGGGGGTGAATCAGTAATAACGTAATTATAATCCTTTTTCTTCAAATGTTATATCAATGTAGAATTATTATCCAATAATGAGTAGTAATAAATAAACAATCACACACATGCACAGTACACCAGTGTTTTACGTGGAAAACCAAATCGGGAGAAAACCACGGAAGGTTTTTTCTTATATGTCTTGAAGAATTACATTCATTGGAAGCACCAACTTCCTTTTTTTTCAGCTGCAACTGGAAGGAGGCTCCAACCTCCTAGTTTCTCAGGCTATAAACTGAGGGAAGCTCCAACTCCCCAAATCTATGGCTACAACCAGAAGGAGGCTACAACCCCCAATGTTCTCCGGCTACAACCGAAATGTGGCTAAAACCACCTGTCCTTGCCCCGTCCTACCACCCTGAAGTAGAAGTAGAATGATGGAACCACTGTCACACTATCACTGTGAGATATACTGCTATAAACCTGTACCAATAAGTCTGAACCATGCATCAACCTGTACCTCAACCTATAATCAACCTG